>CALNHX010006183.1:0-94149 GCA_940337035.1 Agriotes lineatus
GAATAGGGAAGCATGCACTGGCTAAAATACTTATTAACTCGCTTTGAATCTGCAGTATCTCCTCGACTGTATCGCCGCCACAAAGAGTATCGTCCATGTATGTATTGTTCCTTAAAATATATATGATTTATTGAAATTAGCATCCGCAAGTCTTATGTTCGTTGGAATCTCAAGGCAAGTTTTATCGAACGGACGAAAGGGTTAGTTTTCGGAAATTTTGGGATTTATTAAACATTGTAAGCTGGTTTGGAACGCATTTTGCATGGATGCTATCTTTATCTGTACGATAGAAATGGATTCCGCGGAACAAGAATTGATCCCTAATATTTGAGTGTTTGTATGCTTTCGTTTTAACTGTAACTTCTGAGCTAAATTTTCTGTAATAAAATTAACGTGGCTTCCGCTTTCTAAAATAGCCCTAGCATTGTACCATTTATTGTCATAAACTCTTATTTTCAACGACACTGTTGAAAGTAAAGTTTCATGTGGCCTATTTCGGAGGCAAGAAAGAACTTGGGAGGCAGTTTGTGCCAAGGGATTTTCAGCAATATTTGCAGCGGGAGGATCGACAGTTATAGCAGCTGTGCTATAGAGCGTCTCAGGGTGACAAGACAGCGTGGAGAGGATAGGGAATGCTTTCCTTATGGGAATTTCGCTCAGACGTTGCCAGTTCTATGCAACGGGTGATGGTATAAGTTGACCGAAATAGACGAAAACCAGAAGTTCCCAATAAGTTCTCACGCAAAATTTTAATTCAGAAAGCATCATTTGTAGTTCAGATTAATCAGTTTGAGAAAGTATAATTTGTAATTCAGAAACCATTATTTATACAGGGTGATTTATAATAGGTGTAAAACACTTTACTATCTTGTTCCGGAAGTAATTTTAAGATAAAAATGTCATATGGACATAGGTCATATTCCAATTAGTTACAGAACTACAACAGATTTAAATTTTAGTGAATTAGTAATGATTATCAAAGAACAATTTCAAAACATAAGTAAAAACAAATTGGAATATGACCTATGTCCATATGACATTTTTATCTTAAAATTACTTCCGGAACAAGATAGTAAAGTGTTTTACACCTATTATAAATCACCCTGTATAGAATATTATAAATAATTAGGGCCGATTTCATAATCAATTTTTAAGCTTCATTTAACTAAAGTGACATTAGAATGTGCAGAGTGCAATGTGTTACATATGGCGTCATTCACAATCTAATATTACTTTAGTTAAATGAAGCTTTAAAATTTATTATGAAATCGGCCCTTAATATCTATATCTTATCATTTTTAAAACTGAAGTAATTTACTGCACATCAGGTTTAACGTCTGCTGTATGCATCAAATTGGTTCTTAATTACGGGTTCCGGGCAATTCACCGAAAACAGTTCACCGAAAACAATTTACCGAAAACAGTTCACCAAAAAACAATTTACCGAAAGAACAATTCACCGAAAAAACAGTTCCCCTAAAATCCCTTATATTATATAAATATACCTAAAATTTTAGATATGTTATATATTATTTTGGTACTTTTGTAAAGAATATCCTTCTAACATATATTGGTGTAAACTTCCCTTCACACTTTATCAAGGCTTAGGACTTGCAGCAAATGCTGGCGTGTTTAAAAGTTTTTTTTTTGTTTTTATAGTTTTTTTTTGTTTTTTTGTTTTTATAGTTTTTTTTTTTGTTTTTTTGTTTTTATAGTTTTTTTTTGTTTTTTTTGTTTTTATAGTTTTTTTTTGTTTTTTTGTTTTTATTTTTTTTTTGTTTTTTTGTTTTTATGAAGTTTGTTTAATCAATATCAATATCCCAAATTGTGGGCTATACCGCGTAAGAATTCATTCAAATTTACAATATTGTACTCTTCAACAATTCTTAATATCCTTTCGGCACAGTCCCTGTACTTCTTGCGGGCAGGCGGGGGTTCGATTCCTGCAACATATTGCTCAACTTGGGGTTCGTGTAAACTTTGCTCCCTCTGGATGGCTTCAACAAACTTCCAAATATTGGGGTGCTCAGAGGAAATTTGCTGCTCAAAGCCTCGATGCCAGCCTTCTATAGCATTGTTCGTTTTGGGCAAGCCTAGACGTACTCCTTCTACACAGTTCCACATGTCGTGCGAAAAAAGTGGTGGACGGCGGCGAACTCTTTGTGGACGCCCAACCCAGGTGTCTTCGAAATAGTCCATTACCGGTTGTGCTTCTGGGGATAAAATGTTTTCGTCACAAAGCATTTCAAATGCACGAACCACGTCTGCTGTAGGAACAAATGCTATTGCGGCTAATAACCGCATTTTCAGAGCAAAATCTGCATCTGTTTCATACCTCTGTTTAAGGCCTTCGGATTGAATCTTACGGTTTATGCATTGGGAAAAATGGAAAAAACACCCCCGATGTCTGGACTGAGGGAATTCTTCAGTAATAGCGCTTATCATTCCAGTTTCAAAATCAGTCATAATTGATGCTGGTGTAACTCCTGGGAGAAGCTCTTTTATTTTCTGGAGTAATCGAACGTAGGTAACTCTGGTTTTGTCCGGTAGCAAAGCGTAGATTAGAGGAATAGCTACATTACTTTTTAACCCATGTAGTGTATAAAGCTGACAGAACAGGTGAAGTACAGTTTTGAACGTACCATCTGCGTACCAGTGGTCAGCCTGAGCTAGAAGTTGGAGATTTCTCCTCGTACAAAACATCAATATCCGGTCTTCATCAAGTCCTGAATCGAACATCAAAAAGTCTTCCCCGTTTTTTGTTATTTTATATTCTTGGGGAAAAACAATGTCGCTGCGCCGAATAGGCAATGCTGGGGCAACCTCATCCCTGGTTCGTATTTTGCGTATTGTTCTTTTCATGCTGCTTACCTTCCCAAGCCTACTTGCTGCTGCCTGGCTGACTCCATTTGATACAACATTTGATATTATGTAATGTGGTGCATCTCGAGTTCTTCTGGCGTCATCGCGTATGGTGGTCATCACTTGCATTTTTTCTACATGCGCAGCATCAGCGAGATGATTATGTGTTCCACTTCTTTTAATAACACTGTCATCCAGTGTTATCATGCGTGCAGCACACTTAACTTTGTGGTAACTTTCACACTTCCAATATATCTTTGAATCAACTTTTCTATCCGTATAGAAGAAGTGACCTTCGTCAAACAACAAACGTTTGCCTTTTTCACTGGTTATGTATTTGAGAGCCATTTCGAGCTTCACTCTAGCAAAATTTTCTATAAACTAAACTCAATTAGGGAAATACTTATTTATTTATTTATTAGTAATACAACTTAATGACAACAATCTACTTTCTAATGAAAAGTAAATGTGAAGCAATTAGGGAAATATGTTTGGAATCCTCTTTTAGTGATTTAAACTTTCAGTAATACAACTTAATCTACTTTTATAATATAAAGTAATACGAGTTAATGATAATTACTAATGGCACTCATTAACTTGAACGATTAGTTTTTAACGACCTTATAAGGTTTCTAAATTTTTGTGTGTCGAAAACATATCAAGAATTGTTGGAGACTACAATAACGACAACATACCTTAGAAAAATGGATTTTAGGTGAATTGTTCTTTCGGTGAATTGTTCCTTCGGTAAATTGTTTTTCGGTGAACTGTTTTCGGTAAAATGTTTTCGGTAAACTGTTTTCGGTGAATTGCCCTAGATCCCTTAATTACAACCATAATGAGGATGACAAATTTGTACTTCCAAAAGTTTGAGTGATTCATAACTACTTTCTAATGCAAAATAAATTAATAAGCCATTAGGGTAATTTTTGTACAAAATATGTTTAGTCTTCATCTGTTCTCAGAGCCTGTTGACATATTCCATTTGCGATTATTTTTGCATAGTGTTCTATACATTTATCTATTGTTAGTGCTTTTATTGTTGTTTATTGTTATTTTGACCGCTCAATTGAGGAAATTGTTAAATGGAAACGTGGACAATCTTTGCAAGTTTCAGAAAAGCAAATAGTAATGAATCTCGTCAGTTACCATTTAAATCAAACTAACGATTCGATATCCACTATAATCAAAAAAGTGTCCGAAATGAGTGGCGTGGGTGAAAAGAAGCTTTACAACGTGAGACAAGAGTACACTTCACCAGCTGGACTACTTCCTCCAAAAGAAAGGCCCAAAAAGCGCAAAATTGTTACATGTCGTGAAAACAAATACGACGGAGAAATGAAGAGTGACATTCGCAGAATAGTGCACCAGTTTTATCGGGACAATATACCACCTACAATAAATTCTGTGTTAGCTGCAGTAAATGGCAATGCAAATTTGCCTAATTTTTCGCGCGCAACAATGCATCGCATACTGAGTGACATGGACTTTGTGTATGAAAAGCGTGGCAGAAAATCTATTTTAATTGAAAAGCAAGAAATAATCTCTTGGCGTCATCGTTATTTACGCGAAATTCGTAATAATCGTGAAGTTGGATACAATATCGTGTATTTGGATGAATCGTGGGTAAATATCGGACATAGTGTATCGAAAGAATGGGTCGATAAATCGATTAAATCGCATCGGGATGCATTTATTCGTGGATTGACCACAGGTTTGAAAGCTCCTACAACTCGTGGTCCACGATTTGTCCTGTTACATGCAGGATGCAAAAACGGGTTTATTGATGAAGCAGAGCTGACTTTTTGGCTAAGAAAAATACCCAAGATTACCATGATGAAATGGATGGACCCAACTTCGAAAAGTGGTTCGAACATCAGTTGATTCCGAATCTACCAGAAAAAACTGTTGTTGTTATGGACAATGCGTCTTACCACAGTAGAAAGTTAGAGCAAATTCCGAACAGTACTTCAAATAAAGCCGAAATTCAGGCATGGCTTCGGTCTAAAGATTTATTTTTTGAAGAGGACTATTTAAAAAACGAATTGTTGGAAGTAGTTAATACCTTCAAACGAAACTATGATGGGTATAAAATAGAAGAAATTGCAAAAAGGCACAATGTGAAGATCTTGAGACTCCCGCGCTACCATTGCGAACTTAATCCTATAGAATTGGTGTGAAGTGAAGTAAAAAGGTATTTAATTTAAATATTGTCGTAAACACTGTTTAATTTCGGCATTTATTGAATTGTAATGCAGCAAAAGCTTCCAAAATGTTATTTAAATAAAATTTTAATGTTATCAAAGATCGACACCCAAGATATTATAAATACATAATTAAATTAAACATCCTTTGCTTAATTGGTTTATTGTCCATAATTTTTTTATTTAAAATTATAACATCTACGATTTATCACCATATTTTTTAATTATTTATTATTAATCTTTAAAAAGTAAATTTAATGCACAATTAAGCGGATTTTTTAAGGTACGTAGCCGGACATAACACGAATTTTAAGGAGAATGAAGTCCGAAATTTAATCAGTGAAGCATATTTGCGAGTTACGCCAGAAAAATGGAATAACTATGTAAATCACGTAATAGCAACAGAAAGGACAATGTGGGAAGTCGATAATTTGTTAGAAGATATAGAACCAATTATTATAAATATAAATGATGCAGATAGTGATAGTGACATTAATAGTGAAGCGAACAATAGTGACAGCGAGTAGTGATACACGAATTGTACAATTTTTAAACTTTACAATTAAAAATTATAATCAGTTACTGTTTTTTCCAATTTCTATTTTAAATATATAAACTCGATTGCCGTGAAACACATATTCGTTTTATTAATTTTACCGGCTATCAAATCCACTAAATTTGGCGAATTTTATGCTTGTTAAAACCTAATTTTACTCATTAAAAAACTATGACAAGTTCCGATTAAAAGAATTATGTGTTTGTGATAACGGAGATCCTACTGTACGTAATTGTTTCGTTCTTAAACTTGTTTGAATGCCACTGACAAAACGTACCAGGTAATGAGGGATTATAGTTAAGCTGTCTCTATTACAATAGCCGGATTTGTTTGTCTGTGATGGGGGCATATTTTCTACAGAAAACTTTTGTGGAGACATATGGCATCGCTGTTTGCCATAAGGCCCTGTACTGTCTAGTCACCCTGAGGGGACCTGGACATATCGCCGAATGGACAAAACGCCGAATCTTATTTTAATGCGAATCGTGCCCAAAACGCCGAATTCGTTAGCGTGGACGAAACGCCGAAAATGCCCAAAACGCCGAAAGCTGTTGGTGGACAGATTGCCGAAAATGAACATATCGCCGAAATAGTTACCGTGGACAAAACGCCGAAAATGCCCAAAACGCCGAATTCTCTCGGTGGACATATCGCCGAAAATGGACAAATCGCCGAATTTGTTATCGTGGACAAAACGCCGAAAATGCCCAAAACGCCGAAAATGCCCAAAACGCCGAATTCTGTCGGTGGACATATCGCCGAAAATGGACAAATCGCCGAAATAAAACAAGAGATCTAAAAGTTCTACTCAGTAATCTACGTATATAATTTTCAGTTTTTGAAAAAGTGTTTTCCTATAATTTGCTATTTGCTAAAGTGAG
The DNA here is from genome assembly GCA_940337035.1 of Agriotes lineatus. Classification (NCBI taxonomy): domain Eukaryota; kingdom Metazoa; phylum Arthropoda; class Insecta; order Coleoptera; family Elateridae; genus Agriotes; species Agriotes lineatus. The sequence continues at coordinate 6,504 of CALNHX010006183.1, forward strand.
GGGTGCCTTATAGTCCGGTCAATATAAACATTTAAAATAATAAAAATTCCCGGAGAGCCAAATATTGGTGGAGAGCTGGGGTTTACCATTACAAATAAAGTTTTAAAAATCCCCATCGATCCTATGTGTGCTACAAAAGTTATTCGGGGTCAAAGGTCAAAATTTTAGGTTTTTTGGATTTTTCTCAAAAACGGTAAGTTTTATAAAAAAAAAAAACTCAAACCAAAGTTGTAGATCTTAAAATTATCTACAAAAATGGTCGTCATGATTTTTTTCCTAAGAGTTACCATTCCTGAGATATCGCGATTCTAAGAGTCACATTATACATGATATACACACATTTCCACGCCACCTGTGAGGTAGTGTGCTCGGCGCCTTTTTTTACCGTGGTTTCCCCTGTAGGCCTACTCCACTAACTGTCATGATAATTTTAGGATAATTTAAGGGAACAATACCCGTCAAGTTCTAGATATTACCTTATTATTGATATTGATTATTGATATTGCTATTGATTATTGGGTTAACTATTGTTTTGATTTCTTTAGATATTTTAATCAGATTCATACTCTTGAAAGTCTACTTCAAGAGTCATGTCTTCTTCGATTTCTTCTTCTTCCTCTTCCTCTTGCTGGATGTTCATAAATTGTTCAAATGTGGCTGAGTCATTGGTCTCTTCATTAAAATCACAGGAATCTTCCTCTATTGTACTCAACTGGACATTTGAGCAAGACTGACCTTGGCAATTGGTACACGCTGGAGAACACAGCAACCCGACTTTTTTACAGCCACATTTGGCACTACAACCTTTTTTGCAATTGCAAAAAATAGTGTTGAGCTCCATCTTGGCAAACATTCATCAATTCATCCAACGAAAACTGGCAATCATCACTCGTTTCTATGAATTGAAAAATTTTCTCCATCGCAGAGTTTACAGTTTCATCTTGTGGACGGCCAATTTTACCACCAATATTAGGTTTTAAGGAAGATTTGTAACAACTGTCATGGTATTTTGCATCAGCAGCGACTAAATCATACTCAAAATTAATACGTTCAAGAACAGCCTTTGAAACATCATCAGAACGATCTTTAGCTAATTTCAACAGGGATCCTTTGAATTTTAGTGGAGTCACGTTATAAATTTTTTTTCGAAGATGCTGTGCTTTCTTTTTCTCAGTTTCTTCATTGGCTTCATTGCCACAAAATAAACAGTGTTTTTTAAAACAAAAATTTGCTTCACTTACTCGCGCTCTAGTACGAGGTGGACTTATTTTTGAAGTACTAGCCTGTTCCTCCTCACGTTGTCTTTTTACTGCAGCGATTGAAGTTTTCCGGGTGTATGATTTTCTGCAATCCACGTGTATTGTAACGGATTTTTGAGTTCTTAAATACTCAGTAAACTCATCACCTCTCACGACACTAGCCTCGATTAAAGTTGGCATTCCACGATTAACCACAACTGTTTCATCTTCAGTTAAAAGTTTATTGCAAATAAAGCAAAACTGAGAAATTTTTTCGAGCTAAAAAATAGCACAAATAACCTTATAATAGAATGGTAGACGCTTGTAATAAGTACGTATATTCAGTTGAACTGAACCTTTAGCACTAAAAGAAACAGGTGTATGAACAAGACCTATGGACAATAGAATGGCTATTCTATTGTCCGTAGGTCTCGATGTTTTTCAAGGCCACGTGGGTAGAGGGGATTCAGTTAGGGACTGACTATCTTTTGAATAAATGTTTTTAGAATAGTATAATATATATAAAAGAGACACAAATAGGTATTTATACTTGTCTTAAGTGTCTGATTATGTATATACGTGGCTTATATGTGCATATCATGTATAATGTGACTCCTAAAATCGCGATATCTCAGAAATGGTAACTCTTAGGAAAAAAATCATGAAGACCATTTTTGTAGATAATTTTAAGATCTACAACTTTGGTTTGAGGTTTTTTTTTGATAAAACTTACGGTTTTTCAGAAAAATCCAAAAAACCTCAAATTTTGACCTTTGACCCCGAATAACTTTTGTAGCACACATAGGATCGATGGGGATTTTTAAAACTTTATTTTTAATGGTAAACCCCAGCTCTCCACCAATATTTGGCTCTCCGGGAATTTTTGTTATTTGACCACTATTTTTATGTCTAAATTGACTGGACTATTATAACCCTTCCCAAAAATATATCTAGAATTCATGAAATCGAATATTCTGTCAAAAAATATTATGAATTCTGTTGTGGCCTCACTATTTAGAAAATCAGGATGCCCACTTGTTCCGTCCCCTGACAAAAAAACACCTGGGCAAAAATCCCCGGACATAAGACCCCCGGACAAAAAACCTCCGGACTAAAAACCTAAAAACACGAGCAAATTATGTGGGGTTCGTGGGCAATTATTATTATTATTGAAAATAAATGATTAATTATAATTATCATTCATTATTCATACAAGAATGCAGAAAAAAATGAGACATGTAAAGTGGGGCATTTATCTAATATAATACATATACAGAAAATGCAAAACCTAATGTTATTGCTTACTGCAATTAAATAGTTTTCTAAATCACGTTTGCCTTGTGAATGCATAATCCGCTTGCTGTCGAAATGCACAACGTTGCCTAATTTAACAACTTTTAAACGCTAATATTTAAAAAACTATTCGGCTAAGACCAAATGATAATTATAATTTTTGGTTCAATTTTTGACATACAATTGCGTGCTGTAAATATTCTCCTCACGTTTTAATACACCCTGTATAATCTTGGCATACTTTTTTCTGGTGGGTTTGCAAAATTTGGTATGTCGGTCTCTTATTCTTCAGAGAAAGCCAATTTAGTTTAGTCTATCGCCAATTCCCAATTATTAATTATGATTCCGTACTTATGCAAGAATCAATTTGCAATTTTTAGAAAATAGTAATTACCTGCTTTCTTATTGGACAACTATGATTACCACTGATAACAAAAGCTATAATACAAATACACCTGCTAATGTATTTTTAAAGAGAATTTATCTTTTAACAGAGGTAATCAACAGGATAATTCTAAGTTCACCTAAATACCATAGTCATGTAATCCATAATCCTAACGGGCCTGCTATAGAAAAATACAGATTTTTTCCTATATAAATCCAAATTCTGGTTTTATTGGTCATCATTAGCAATCATGGAAGTGATACGTTCTAATAAAAATGGTGAAAAGCTATGTTTCAATGGTTATATGTATAGTATGATCAAAAATTAATCTCATCTAGTATGGCAATGGAAGTGCCAACTAACGCCTTTAAAATTGGCTTACATACTTATACAGTTTGTCCGAAATCCGTTTTAAACATAGTAAAAAATGAATGAGTGCGACAAGGAAGACATAAACAAAATAAGTAGCGGCACAAAGATAGAATGTAATCATGGCTGGGTAAATTTTTAAACTAAAATTAAGTCAATGAAGCAAACACTTCTGTCAAATATTTTATCTGTCATTAATGTATAAAGTGAGGTTTAAATATACTATTTTTTACTATTCACATAATTATTTTAATTATTGAAACCTCATTCCATACTCTTAACGATTGTAAAATAAATCGAGAGGGAATTTCGAGTGGATGCGTAATGCGTATATCATAAACCTCGAACCCTTGTCAAGTGAAAGGACTCTTCGTCTTGTTAAATACAATACCATTGTTACGACTAGAATAGGCAATACTTTTATAAATTGTACAACCAGGGTATATATACGGAAGCGATGGAGCTTAGAAGCATTGCATACTACGTCTCGGTTGGACGACCATCTTTGGTTGTTCGGCCACACGAAGAGTCAGGTTCTCAACGTGTTATCAAATTTCAATACTTACTGAAGCATTCACTTTGAGTGTTTTAGGAGCCAAGTGTCAGATTCACAAACGCTCATATGTATTCTGATTAACCCGACCTATTCTCTCCGCACTTGTAATAATATAGTAGCTAATCCGTACATTTAATCTATGTCTGTAATCTGTTACGGTTAATAAAGAATATTAGGAGTGTTATAGTTATTCATGTGTGTAATTTCTGAGTACATTATAACAGGGCACCCTAAACTATGATTAAGGTCACTAATTGGAAACTCGGTTTGCGGATGTATATTTTTATATATTCGGATACAAATTTCTATTAATTGTCATGCCTGTCTAATGCCGCATTGTATGCGTTCTCTGTCCTATCTGCACTCTCCGCCTTCCACTCTCTGCATTTATATAATATTCATTTACCGATGTACTTGACATCTACATTGTCCAATCGGCGGTATATTGGCACCACTACTATTTTACTAAGTAATTTTTGCTTTATCATATTGGTAGCACAAGTTCTTATTTGTCAAATACAAGTTAATTATTGCCAATGCATTTATAAAGATTTTTTAAAACGTAATATTCAGAAGAGTGCAAATACACACAACTTACAAATGAACGTACTCGATTGCCTTTAATTAACTATTTTCACTTAAATTAATATTGAAAGAGTAATATTACTTTATCTACGACAGTGTGTAAAATTGCCTTTTAGTTGGTAGTTTTAAGTTTGTAAAACGACTGTTTAATAACATGATTGCATTAGTTTACGTCGTCAGTAGTAACGTGCTTAAAAGATTTCATTAGGCACGTTGTCAGTAGCAACGTGTTCTAAAATCTTTAAAACACTCAAAATTACGACCGGCTGCTGGTAATCCTATTTACATTTAATTTTTTTTTAATATTTACCGTGTTTTCTAGATTCTATCGTAGATAAAAAATTGTACGATACGCATGCGTAAAGCTCGCTCACTCGCGTTTTAACTCTACCCAACTCGTGCCTAAAGAGTAGCTTTACGCACTTGTATCGCAAATTACTATTTCGTCTTTCCACAAAGCCATATGAAGTACTTTTATGAAATTGTTTTTGTTTCAGAAACATATTCACCATGCAAAACTCCAGATAATGAAAATGGAAAATGCGTATTGGTGAGCCAATGTCCAGTGCTAGAGCAGCAGTATTTACAACCAGGAAGTAGTAGTGCAGTGGAATTTATTAGAAGGTCACTTTGCGGATTTCAAATAGATAAGAGAACAGATTTGGTTTGTTGTAGACTGTCCCAAATCAAAAGAGGTATTATGTGTTACATCTTATATCTATCAGAGACTTAAACTAATAGATATTATTAACGGTTTTATCCAGCATGTATTAATTACATTTTTCGAAAACTGTCATCAAATGTTGACATTTTCCTTAAATTGCCAGTAAGAAAAGTGATTATTTTTTGTCACGTAACTGCGAAATAGTTTTATGGTCTAGAACGCAAAATACTTTAGCGTTCTAGAACATAAAAAGAAATGTCAAAAAGTTTGTCATTTTTTTAGAACTTATTTGTGATTTTATTAATTAAGTAACATACATTCATTCATTCATTCATTATCTATAGCCTCTTTTACCTTTCGCTGTCGAGGACCATTCGTTTTTTATTAAGCAATTTAAAATTTTTCTTTTCTTTCTCAAGTATCCTGTGTACCCTCACGGGTGTTGGATATTTGTGGGTTTCGTGTCTTTTACCCATTTCTTCCAACTTTGTGTCATTTTATTTATTTCTTCTATTGTTTCCCTCTTGCTTTCCCTATCCTTTCTATGCATTTCATCCAGGTGAGTCTCGGTCTTCCTCTTTTACGTTTCTTCGTTCCTTTCTTCTTCTTCTGATGGGGCTTGCTGTAAGCTGCACTGAGACCTATTGGTCCATTGTGCTCCCACCTAATTTGTTATGGGTCTCGTTCGAAGAGGCCGGTTTCCAACGCGAAGGAAAGAATCCTACCCATAGGAACGTCCCTTATTGCCTGGGGTTCCACCAGGCCGGCTCCAAAATGTTTATGTCGCAGTGTTAGGAGAGCCACACATTGACATAAAACATGAATTGAGGTTTCTTCCTCCAACTGGCACTTTCTGCAGGTGGCATCATTTACGATTCCAATTGTGAATAAGTGCTTCTGTAGGTGACCGTGTCCTGTTAGTAAACCAGTCACGATCCTAATGTTTTTCCTGCTCATTGACAGGAGAGTAAAGGTGTTGGTAGGCGACATTTCCCCGATGAGGAGTTTTGCCTGACGTAGCCTTGGTACCGAGGCCCAGTTGGCGCTGGATTGGTTACTTAACCAGCGCTCAACTTGTCGCTTTGCGGTGGCACGGGTAATTCCTAAAGCCGGCTCAGGGCCGATGAGCGGCTCTTGAGAACCTCTTCTGGCTAGAGCGTCAGCTTCTTCGTTACCCTCTATTTCACTATGGCCTGGTACCCATAGTAGTTTCACCCAGTTTGTTGTACCGAGTCTGTTCAGTGTCTGGCAACATTCCAGAACCAACCTGGAGTTGATTCTGGGTGAACTCAATGCTCTTAGTGCTGCCTGACTGTCTGTGCAGATGTAAATATGCAGATTGGAATAACCTCTTTGAAGGTTCTCCTGAGCACAGGTTAGGATGGCAAATACCTCCGCCTGGAATACAGTGGCATGTTTTCCTAGGGCAACGGTGAGTTTGACCCTCGGCCTACAGCCGTAGATGCCAGCACCAGATCCCCCCGCCATCCTGGAGCCGTCTGTGTACCAAACAAGTCCCCTTGGAGTGAGAAGACGCTGTTGCTGACACCAATCGTTCCTATCAGGGATGAGTACCTGAAATGCTTTATAGAACATGTAAAGCGGAGCCATGAAGTCGCTCCTTGTGAGAAGTTCTGGGACCTTCTCAAAATGTTGGATGATCCCTGAGTGTCCCACTTGTTCCCCTTTCATGGCCCACATCTGGCCTTGGCTTAGTCTGTAGGCTAATTTCCTAGCCTCCGCCTCAATCACTAGGTGGAGGGGCGGAAGCTCCAAAAGCACCTCCAGAGCTGCCGTAGGAGCAGTGCGCATTGCTCCAGTTATGCCTAAACAAGCCAATCTCTGTAGTCTGTAGTCTACATCTCCACAGAGAAGCAGTGGCTCTTTGAATTTGTCTCTCTACATGAGTCCTCCAGTTCAACTTTGAATCCAGGATAACTCCAAGATATCTGACCGATTCGGAGGGCTGGAGAGCTTTTCCGAAGATTGTGGGCTGTCTGAGACCCTCGATTCTCCTTCTTTTGGTGAAGATGACAAGTTCTGCCTTGGTAGGATTAATCCTGAGCCCTTGCCTTACACACCAGTTTTGTACAGTAATGAGGGCTTCTTGCATGATCCCACTTACTGTGCCAGCAAACTTTCCCGTTGCTAATATTGCAAGGTCATCAGCGTAACCTAGCACAAAGATGCCTTTTGCAGAGAGCTCCCTTAGTAGCCCGTCCACGACCAGACACCATAACATTGGAGACAGGACTCCACCCTGAGGACAGCCCCTAGTGACTGTCGCTCTTATGGAAAACTCGTCTGCTGAAACGATTACCTGTCGGCTCGACAGCATAGAACCGATCCATCTTATCAACGAGGGTTCGATCCCGTGCCTTTCGGCCGCTACACAGATAGAATCGAAGGAGGTATTATCAAACGCCCCTTGTATGTCTAAGAATGCACCGAGCGAAAGCTCTTTGTGGTGCAGGGTTTTCTCTATCTTTGAAACGATCGCATGGAGTGCCGTCTCAACTGACTTGCCTTGTTGGTAGGCGTGTTGTGATGGGTGCAGCAGAAAAGCCACCAATGCTCCATCTTTAATATACCTTTCAATCAGCCTCTCCTGCACCTTTAGCAGGAAAGAAGTCAGGCTGATAGGTCTAAAGTCCTTTGCGGTATCATGCATTGCATGTCCCGCTTTGGGTAGGAAAATTACTTTGACCGTCCTCCAGGGCACAGGAATGTGTCCTAGGGCCAGGCTAGTACGAAAAATGTGATATAGGGACCGTAACAGCACCTCCAATCCATGCTGTAGCAGAGCCGGAAAAATTCCGTCAGCACCAGCGCTCTTATATGGTTCAAAGGTAAACAGTGCCCACTTCAAACGATCTAGACTCACTACCTTTGAGGCCGTCTTCCAGTCCATCGCGGTGTGCGCGATGCGTGGGGGCCTCTCAGGTAGAGCTTCTTGTACAAGACTGGAGCCGGGGAAGTGAACATCAATGAGATGTTTGAGAGCCCCTTCTCTGGTGTCCGTGAAGGTACCCGATGCTAGCTTCAGCATCCCCAGCCTGGAACCTGGAGTTTTGGAAAACACCTTTTGCAGTCTAACTGCTTCTGGTAGGCATTCAATACTTTCGCAGAAGGCCCGCCAGGTGTCTCTTCTACTTCTGCGTATGCAGCTTTTGTATGACCGGAGGGACAGTTTATAATTGTCCCAGTCCAGTTGAGACTTTGTGAGTCTGGCTCTATTACAGAGCCTGCGCGTTTCTTTGCGGAGAGACTGGAGTTCGGGGTTTCACCATGGAGTACTTTTACCATCCCTGCATCGCTTCACAGGGCAATTAGTCTCGTAGGACTCTATGATGGAGCGGTGTACAAGATCAACGCTCTCTTCTAGCTCGTCAGAATTTTTTGGAATGATTCTAACCAAATCTAACCTATTTCGGAGGTCCTGTTTATAGCCTTCCCAATTGGTTGCTCTGGGATTTCTAAAAATATTCGACGCTGGCGGTCGCTTTAGATTTAGATTGAAAGTGATATGACGGTGATCCGAAAGGGAGGGTTCCGTCGATACCTGCCAGTCTTTGACTAACGGAGCGACCGTAGCGGTGCCCACTGTTATGTCTATGACTTCTTGCCTTCTGTCGGTGACAAAGGTAGGTGTAGTACCACAGTTTAGTATCTACAACTTCGTAGTGTAGAGATACTCCATTAGGCCTCTACCTCGTGGGTTGATGTCCGTGCTGCCCCAACAGATGTGGTGCGCATTGGCGTCACACCCTACCAGCAGAGGTAAATTATTTGTGTCACAGTAGCTTACCAGTCCCTGAAACTCTGGGGTAGGTGGCAGTTCCTGTGCATCGTAAGGGAAGTATGCAGAACTAAGAACAAAGCTCGTCCTGCTGTTGCCATCTATAAGACCAATTTTGACTGCCACTAGATCCCTGGAACAGAAATTGGGCAATATATGTATATCGGTTAGTCTCGAAGAGTATATGCAAACTCTCGGTATAACCGCTCTTGTGCAATAAAACAAAGAACCGCTATTGAGACATAGCCCCTGGACAGAGCCATGTCGTACCCATGGTTCCTGAATAAGTACTATATTAATATTATCATTTGTAAGCCTCCTCTGCAGAGCATAGGAGGCTGCTATGCTGTCATGCAGGTTGATTTGTAAGAGATGGATACTATTCATTAAGGGAAAGGCGTCCACTCCAACTCCTGCGCCTCCGTCGCATCCTCTACCTCCGCAGCAGAGTCAGACACCTCCATGTCTTCAAGCTCTGCTACGGGCGGCTTTTCTTTTGCATGTTTGGGGTCCCAGAAAGAGACCCTTACCATGCCCGCATATGCCTTTATGCCGAGTTGCTTCAGAACCGACACGGAGAGCCCGTCCACGCCAAGAACAACCCTGAGCCCTTTGGACTCGACCCGTCCGGCATGCCGAATCCTCCAGAGATCGGTCCGAAGTCCCGGATTCTGGCGTTTTAATCTTCTTAAGATGGTAGCCCAGTCCTCAGGTACTCCCGGTATCCAGGCTACCATCTTACTCAGCCTGGGAACGGAGTCGCCCTCTAAAAAAACGAGTTTGACTCCTGTTCTCGTGCGGATCTTACCGACGGTTTCTTTTAACCAGGTCTTGAAGAAGGCATCGGAACATGTGACCATAATGATCCCTTGTTCCGTCCTTCTGAAATCGTCGTATTTTGGGTGGGGCCCCTCATCTGGGATCCCATCCATGTATTCGCCGAGGGTAAGTTGAATTTCGCCGGCAAGCTCCACAGAAATTTGCGACTCCGGGAAGTGTCCCCGAGCAATCGCAACCCTGAGTTCTTTGTTGGCCGCTTGACTGTACGAGAGCCCAGGTCGGACCCTCTTGGCGGCTTTCTGTGCACTAGGAGGAGTCTCCTTCTCTGGGCGGCCCCGTTTGGAGCCCCCAGCAGAGAGTGTGACCTTCTCTGTGGCACTAGATTGGTCTGTGACAGTAGTGCCTCTGGTGAGAAGCTCCTGCTGTGTGTCAGTACCTCTCGACGAGCCTGGTTGGTCACTGGTAGCCAACCTGGCCTTCGCCTTCTTGCACCGTCTTCTTTCTGCACCGCAACGGTTTCTCTTAGTAAGACGCCCTTTTTGCGATGCAGGGTCGGTTTCTGAGGAGGGCCCCGAAACGGTTCCTTCCTTATTGGGTAGTACTGGAGGGGCTCCAGTAGAGGAGCACCCTCCTGAGGTGGTCAGAGTAGGACCTGCAACGGATCCCTCCTCTGAAGGGGTGTTTGGGTTTTTAATAATGTGTTTCATAATTAATCCCACGAGTAGTCAGGAAAGGAGGTCCGCTCCTGCAGAGCCTGTTGCAGGAGTAGGGCTAAGGGACCATGGAAGGGCGCCAGGTATTCCATGGGCATCGTTCAAGGCACTGTCACCCTGTGCCATCCAGCTCTCGGAACGATAGCTTCCACCTTAGCTTGGGGTTAGTTTATCGACTTCCCGGTCTAGATCCGAAGGGTTTAGTTTAAACAGATCACATAGTCTAGGACTATCCAACGGTCTTGAAAGACCGGAAGCGAAAAGTGCAATACTTCCAGAACTTCCCTGTGGGCTGCCTTCTGCCAGGGGACATAATTAAATGTCAGCCCTGATGTCCGGCAGCCCACTCGACCCCCTTCGTTCCTTTACTTTCCATTACTTTTTTCGGTAGTCTGTTTCTATCTAATCTTTGTATATGTCCATACCATTCTAATCGCTTTTTCTCCCTTTTTTGTGTTATCGTTTGTTGTTTCAGTTTTCCTATGATTTCATCATTGCTAATGTGATCCAGCTTGGTTTTCCCTGCTATCTTTCTAAAATATTTCATTTCTGCTGTTATCAGTTTTGGTTTGTGTTTCTGTTGTAGTGTACAGGTTTTACTTCCATGTAGAATCGTTTGAACCACTATTATATCATATATATTTAGCTGGTTTTTTTGCACATTTCTCTTTTCCTAAAAATTGTCTTATTTAGTGTGTAATATATATTGTTTGCCTTCTTAATTTTGTTCGTTATTTTGAAGGTCTATTTTGTCGTCGTTTTCTATAATAACTCTTAAGTATTCCATTGTGGTCACTTTTTTTGGTTGATTTTTATACAGTATTCTGATCTATTCCTGCTCTCTTTTTTTAATATATCTACATTATTTTACTTATTTCTACATTAACTACCATCTTCAGGTTTTCTCTTTTGTCCGTCCATATATATACCAACTTTTGCATTTTATTATTTTTATCCGATATAAGCACTAAATCATCTGCGTATAACAAGCTATCTATTCTGATTGGTATCATATTCCTATGTCCTACTGTACTCTACAGTTTGTCTACTATTATAAACAAGTATGGGCTTAAACTGTCTCCTTGTTTTATTCCCTTTCTAATATTAAACGGTTCTGATCGATTGCCATTTATTTGTACTTTTTCTTGTGTATCTTCTTATATCGAGTCTATTATTTGTATTAGTTTCTTCGGTGTGCCTGTTAGTTCTAAACAGTTTTCTATTACTTGTCTTTGTATTGAATCGAAAGCTGGTGCCTTGGTGATTCCTTTCTTCCATTTTTCTCTTGGTCTTCCTCTTTTTTTTCTTTCAGTTGGTACTCATTCCATTGTTAGCTTTGGAAGTCTGTCTTCATCCATCCTGTTTACGTGGCCGTACCATACCAATTGCCTTCGTTGTATCTCCTCTGTCACTGTTTCCTCTTTATTCACTATGTGTCGTATTTCTTCATTTCTTAAGTGTTCAGTTCTTTATTTTCGTGCCGATCTTCTGAGGAAATCCATCTCGGTCGCTAGTAACTTTCGTTCCATGATTTTACTTATTTGCCAGACCTCACACCCGTATGTTGGTGTGCTTTTAACTATAGCTTCATATATATGCATTTTTGTTTGTTTTGTTAAGTTTTTCTGCCAAAGTATCTAGTTTAGTGCACCAGTTAGTTTCCTAGCGCTGTTGATTCTGTTTGCAATCATCTCATTGCATCGGCCGGTATTGTCAATTGTAGCTCCTAAATATGCATAGCTGTTGCAGTTTCTTATCGATGTTCCATCTTCCATTACGATTACGTCCACCTACGCACATATTATAGTCGGACTTTTTTAGATTTATTGTTAGTCCCCATTCTGCACCAAGTTTTCTAATCATGTACTCAATGTCTTCGAAGTCTTGAGCAACTACCACTTGGTCGTCGGCGTAGTGTAATGTAGACAATGTTCTATTTCCCATTGGAATACCCATTCCGCCACATTTCCTTCTCCATTGTCGTAAGGCAGTATCAAGATATATATTAAAACGAATTGGAGACATGCAACAGCCTTGTCGCAGACCTTTAGTAACTTTGAAGTCATTTGTTAGCTTTGTTCCAACTTTTATTTTAGCATGTGTGCCTCTATACAACTCTTTGATTGCTTTTATTATGTTTGCGTTGATGGGAGATTCGTCTAATACTTTAAACAGGTTTATAATTGGTATGTTATCGTACGCTTTTATAAGATCCACAAATACAAGATGTGCTTCTTTTGCTATAGCTAATCGTTTTTCTAGAACTTGTGTCACTTGTGACACAAGTTCTTCTTTCTATCAGATGTCTTATTATGTATATATTGTCTGTTGTCTGCCTTTCTTCTCTGAATGCTGTTTGGTCATCTTCCAGCTTATTTTCTATGTGCATCTTTAATTTGTTTTGTAACGGGTGTCCCGCGGCAAATTTCATTTTTAAACTGGAAATAATTTTTTTATTTCTTCAAGTATTTTATTGAAAAAAAATGCAAAATAAACCTCAATCTTTGGGAAATTATTTGTGAAACAGCACATCCACCAAATGACGCCCCTCACGTCGTACCACTTCTTCCAAACAAACCTGAAAATTGCGCATCACACGCATAAGCATAGCAAGTGTAATTCCAGGAATTTCTCGGGTGATGTTCCGCTTTAACACATCCACAGTGGGTGCTGCATTCTCGTAGATTTTCGATTTGGGACCAGGGGGGGGGGGGATTTAGAGTCCTTCTCTTAGAAATGATGCTATTCGGGAAAAGTTGGTGAAGCCATTACGATATTCGCGGTATCAGGAGTAGCTCTATCTTGCATAAATCAGATATCTTGACCTCTGTTAAACATTATCCGACGACGAAGAGAAGGCCACAGAAAGTTACTGATCATTTCCAGGTATCGTTCTGACTTTTCCCGAATCGCATAATTTTTAAGAGAGGGACTCTAAATTGGCCTCCGCGAAGCTCTAATTTAACTCCTTTGGACTTTTTTGTGGGGATATCTCAAATAAAAAGTCTACGAAAATGTACCAGCTACTGTGGATGTGTTAAAGTAGAACATCACCCGCAAAATTCGTAGAATTACACGTGCTATGCGTATGCGTGTGATGCGCAATTTTCAAGTTTGTTTGGAAGAAGCGGCGGTATAACGTGAGGGGCGTTATTTGGTGGATGTGCTGTTTCACAAATAATTTCCCAAAGATTGAGGTCTATTTTGTAATTTTTTTCAATAAAATACTTGAAGAAATAAAAAATTTATTTCAAGTTTAAAAATGAAATTTGCCGCATGACACCCGTTATATATTTTGTATGTTACGAGTGATAGGCATATTGGTCTATAATTGTCGTATTGAGTCATCTCGCCTTTTTTAAGTATATGCATTATTAGCCTGTTTTTCCATTCCTTAGGTATCGTGTTTCTTTCACAAGCTTTAGCCATTATTTTGTGTAACCATGTTATTTCTTTCTTTCCCATGTATTTAATAATTTCCGGGTCCACCTCGTCTTCTCCATTTGCTTTACCTATTTTAATGTTTTCTATTGCCTCTTCCATTTCTCTTATATCGATTTTATTGTTCTGCATTTCATCTTCTTGTGGTATGAGTATATTTACTTCCCTGGCTGTATTTTGTCATGTTCGTAAATTTTTGGCTGCATACGTCCAATTTTTCCGAGATATTTATTTTGATTATGTTGTTTTTATCTCTTACACCTAAATCTGCTCTCTTTCTTTTTTCTCTTAGTCCTTTAATTGTATTCCAGAATTTTCGATTATTATTTCTGTAGCCTTCATTTAGTTCGCTTCCAAAGTCCTCTCATGTTTTTTTAAGCGAAAAATGCAACAACCCGTTATTTCAAAAACTGTAGAAAATAATTATTTGGGTAACTAATTTTTAAGTAAATTCCATATACATACCTACAACTCTGAAAGGTATGCTATTTAAAAAACTATTGTCAGGTAGAAATGGAACACATACATGTTAATATATGTGCATCAATCAGTGTTAGTCCTAAAAGCAAATAAAAATTTGTCAAATGTGACATTCCCAGAACTGGTTTCTACAGTAACTATAGGACTTGGGTCAACTCTTATAATATTTAGGAATTCTAAGTTTACCTAATCACTAATGTAACGAAATTGGCACCCAAGGGGTTTGGCGTGTAACAGTATTTGGCGTATTTACTAGTATTATCCTAACTACGCTACTTTTCTACTTGTACACATGATTCTGTATCCAGTTTTTTAAGCTAGTTGATAGGCCACTTCCAGCAGATATTTTTACTTTAGAAACCAAGGCTGCTATACTTGAGTCGCCGAACAGATAGAGTGGAGCAGGCAACCCAAATAACATATTGCAAAGGTCACTCGATAATATTTTAATTATAATGACTAAAAGGATCAGAGATGACAACCCTTATAATTAGAACTAATTTTAATTGGCATTAAATAACTTTTTGAGGTTATCATGCAAATATCAAGACAAAAAACTAATCGTCAGCGGGCTGTGGAAATTCAAACGTATGAATAATATGTTGGTGGCACTCTAAGTCTATGTCAAATTCGAGGTTAGCAGGTTAGGTTTTGCGTCAGTCTGTGTCAAAACTGAAGCAAAACCTAACCTGTTAACCTCGAATTTGATCTCTTTATATTTGCACGATAACCTCGAAAAGGTATTTAATGCCAATTGAAATTAGTTCTAATTATAAGGGTTGTCATCTCTGATCCATTTAGTAATTATAATTAAAATAGTATCGAGTAACCTTTGTAATATGTTATTTGGGTTGCCTGCTACACTCTATCTGTTCGGCGACTCAAGTATAGTATCACAGCTGTGTGCCTTAATCAGTCGGCAAGTTCAGAAATTATAACAGATAGAGAAACGATAGGAAAAGTGTTAGAGGTGAACCTCTCCACCCGTTGTATTATTTACAACAAGCTAAAAAGATTCTCACGGCTAGCGAATGGGATCGGTGAGATCTCAAACTGGAAAAACAAGCGTTGAAAAGCGAAAAGTAAATCAGTCGTTGCGGTGAAAAAATTGTTATCGTTCAGGGCGCCACTGCGGCGTTGGAATGTCTGTGATGAACTGGATGTCCCATCACAGAAGACCTCTTGGCGATGAAAAATGTGATGCGGTGCTGGGTTTCAGATTTGGAGAGAAAAAAAAATGAAAATAGTACATTTCAAACACTTCTATTAAGATAACAATCATCTATAATATAATTTTCCTTAATGTGTGTTTGTCTGTGTGTCTGTGGCACAAAATAAAATCTCACGTTCCGGCTTCACAGATGTTTATATTTGTTTAGGTTTTGCTTTTCTTATCTTAGCGCTCGGCTCGGAGCTTGACCTTTCGCGTATCTTATTTCACGTGCGCGCTGATTCAAGACTAGCAGCGCGTAGCGCGGGGTTTGCTTGTAGTATTATAACATTTCAAGCGGGTCTGCCTGTAACTGCTACAAGGGCTGCTCAAAGACGATTCCTAAGAACTATACTGCTCTTTATCATTCAAACCAAAATAAATAGCTCCACGGACTGGAGAGCCACAACTCTGCATCTATGGGGTTATCATAAAGTAAGGGATATACTTTAACTTATAACGTTTTAACAAATCAAGCTAACAACAAAAAGTTAACGAAATTTAATTGCTTAAGGAATGGGATTTTATTGTATCTTTGGAAAACAAAAGCTTTGTTATGACAATTGTTAACACGAGTGTCAAAACAAAATCATTCAATTTGGAGTTTATTTTCAAATTAAAACTCAAGTAAACGTAAAGTTCTAACGACTCAAACTGTAATAGCATGGATCTCATCTTTCAGCCTCCTTCTGTCCATTCTTGGACGTAAGCCTCCTCTAGACGTTTCCAATCTTCTCTATTCTGGGACATTGCGATCCAGTTGGTTGTGATTCTTTTAAGGTCGTCGGACCATCTTGTTGGCGGTCTTCCACGGCTACGCTTGTCGGCTCTCGGTTGCCATTCCAAAATTTTCTTCGTCCATCTATTGTCGTGTAATCTGGCCACGTGGCCGGCCCATCTCCATTTTAATTCTGTTATGCGTATTATAATGTCTTCTACACCCGTTCTCCTCCTTATTTCTTCGTTTCGGATTCGATCTCTTAGAGTCAACTCCAGCATTGATCTCTCCATTTTACGTTGTGTTATTTGCAGTTTCTTAACAGTTGTTTTTGTAAGAGTTAGTGTTTCTGCCCCGTATGTCAAAACCGGTAGGACACATTGGTTGAAGGCTCTTCGTTTTAATCTTATGGGGATGTTAGTTTTGAATATGTTTCTGAGTTTCCCTTAAGCTGCCCAGCCTAAAGCTATTCTTCTGGAGAGTTCGCATGTCTGGTTGTTTTTACTAATTTTGATTTCATGACCTAGGTAGGTATATTTATCGACAATTTCAATTACCTCGTTCTCTATTTTTATAGCTTCGCTAGGTACTAAGTTGGTCATCATTTTTGTTTTGTTGTAATTTATTTTTAATCCTACTTTATGTGTTACTTGTTGTAGTTCTTCTAACATTTCTCTGGCTTCTCTTAAGTTATCTGATAATAAAACTATGTCATCTGCAAATCTTAAGTTGCTTAGTCTTTCCCCAACGATAGTCACTCCCTTATGTTCCCACTCTAAAGTTTTGAATGCGTGTTCTAGAACTGTGGTGAAGAGTTTTCGAGACATAGTGTCTCCCTGTCTAATTCCTCCTTTTATTCTTATTCTCTTAGTGTTGGTATGTAGTTTAACTGTTGTTTTTGCGTTTTCATAGATATTATAGATAACTAGCAACCAGTGAGACAAATGTCTCATTTAATAAAACAAAAAAGACCGTTTTTCAAATAGAACGCGTATTAAATAAAAACAACAATATTTTTTAAAATCACGTGATTGAAATTCGGTTCCTGACCTGACATGACCATTCCAAACATATAACTTTAATAACTTTTTTCTCTATCTCTTACGGTTTGTCTGCTGAAACAGCGTCCCGGACGGACCAGCGTCCCGGACGGACGGAAATCACGTGATTTCTCGAAAACCGGAAGTGTCACGTAACTGAAATTCGGTGCCTGACCTGACATGAGCATTCCAAACATATAACTTTAATAACTTTTTTCTCTATCTCTTACGGTTTGGTTGCTGAAACAGCGTCCCGGACGGACCAGCGTCCCGGACAAGTCTATTATATATATGGATATTGGAATATCGTTGGTCGATCCTGCATTCTTTTAGTGCTCGTAGGATTGATACTAGTTCTACGGTATCGAACGCTTTTTGGAAGTCTACGAAAATTGCGTTTAAGGGACTATTGTATTCTATAGTTTTTTCGACGAGGGTTTGATACTTTGCAGATGGCCGTTGGTTCCGTATCCAGAGCGGAAACCCGCTTGCTCTCTTGTTTGGTAGAAGTCCAGTTTCTTCTCTAGTCGGTTGGTGATTATACGCGTGTAGAGTTTATATAAGTGACGTAAAAGACTGATAGGTCTATAATTTTCTAGATTCGTTATATCATCTTTTTTATGGATTAAGATAGTTATAGAGTTGTTCCATTGGGTGGGGATGATTTGTTTTTCTAAACTTATGTTAAACAGTTTTTTTTTATTTCTGTTATAAGAGAAGGTCCCCCCAATTTTAAAGATTCTGTCAACGTTCCGTCTTCGCCAGGTGCTCTACCGTTTTTCATTTTTTTCAGAGCATGGTGGATTTCTGCTTCGGAAATCTCGGGAATATCTTCCGATTCTTGATTTGTAATTTTCAGTGTGGCTTGTTCTTCTGGCTTTAATGTCAACTGGTTTTTATATAATGTCCCGTAGAATTATTCTACGATGTGGATCATTTCTTCTCTATTTGACTTCACTGTCCCTTTTTTGTCTTTCCATTTTATAATTTTTTTTTGCCAACCGTTAACTTTCGTCGGAGTACTTTCATATTTGTATTCTCTTTTATAGTTTGTGTTATTTTATCACTTTTATACTTCCTGATGTCTTTTCTGATAACTTTGGATACTTCTTTGTTCGCAGTGTTTATTTCTTGTTGGCTTGCGTTTTTATCTTGTAGTAGTTTCCTTCTATTTTTTTTATTCTTTGTCTCGATGCTGATCCTTTCTTCTTTTCCATCTCTTACGCAAAATTTTTCTTGGGCCTCTGTAATTATGTTCGTTATTGAGTTGTTCAATTCATTTATGTCATTCGTTGATATCTCGTTTAGTTTTTTGTTCATATATTCCACAAGTTTCTGTTCATCTTTAGGCTGTGTCCATGTTTTTATTTTCTTTTTCATTACCATTTTATTTCTTTCTTTGATGGTGTTTATCTCTACTGTAGCTCTGATCATTCGGTGGTCGCTACCGGTTGTAAAGCTGTTCAATACTGTCACATCTTTGATTATATATGTCTTGTTCGATATTATGTAATCGATCTCGTTGCGTGTTTTGCCATTCGGGCTTCTCCACGTCCATCTTCTTTGGGGTTTCTTATGAAAGAAGCTATTCATTTGGAATAGGTTGTTTTCCAATAGAAAGTTTAACAGAGTGGCTCCTCTTTCGTTTCTTCCCGGACTACTAAAATTACTTAAAGCATACTCGGCTGAATCGGATTTTATCCCAATTTTTGCATTGAAATCACCACATAGTATTGTGAAGTGGGCAAGGTTTTGATTTAATGCTTTGGTTATATCATCGTAGAATGTTTCTACTTCATCATCCTTATGGTCCGAGGTCGGTGCGTATGCTTGTATAATTTTTAGATTGTACCGAGTGTTTAGTCGTAAGATCAAATATATCACTCTTGTAGATATTGCATGGATGGCACTAATGTTTTCCGATAGTCGTTTATGTAATATAAGAAACCCTACTCCCCCTCTTGATTCATGTTCATCTCCGAGATAGTAGAATGTGTTACCTGATTTTAATGTTTCTAGGTTTTCTCCTCTCCTTCTGACCTCGCTTAAACCGATTACGTCCCATTTGATCTTGCTAAGTTCCATTTCGATTTCAGTTAGTTTTTCCTCTGTTGCTACTGTTCTGGCATTATAGGTAACGACTTTTAGTTTTATTTGTTGTTTAGATATTGTTTTCCTTTTCCATTTCAAATTTTTGTTGGTACGCGTCTTCAACAAGTTTTTGCCTCCCCCAGATTCCGCGAGGCAGCCCTCAGTAGAGGGGTGGGATTTTGATTTACCCATATGCGGTCCCAATCCGTTGTTTACAAAACTCGCCATTTGTTTGTCTTTGAGGGTTTTCTAGCCTTAATCTTCCACGCTGGCTAGCTTTGCGGGTTGGAAGATTGGAAGATCAGGTAGGATTTGGGATACGGATAGGGGACGTGTATGGTGTACTTGGTAGGGATTAGGACTTGGATTCTTCCGGTTTCGGGAATGTGAAGAATCTTAGAGCTCGCTAAGGGCAAGGTCGCCGTCCTTGAAGTGGACCTGCTCTTCTCCGGGATCGAGAAGGGGTGTCCACCGCTACCCCAACATGGATCTACAAACAAGAATTGGTTTAGTTCAGTGTTATTCTGAATGCGGCAAAATTACATCGCTGGATTACGAAGATTTCGCACGAGAATGGGTTTGAGAGCAAAGCCCTGCTAAATGAAAGCGTACCGCTATTTGATACAAAAATTTGAAAGAACAGGTTCGGTAATTGACCTTCCGAGATCAGGAAGACCAAGGATTAGTGATGTCCAAGTTGCAGAGGTTCTTCATGAAAATCAGGACATAGCCAGAGGTAATCCACTAGCAATCGGCAGTGCAAATGCGATATCCAAGCGATAGCAAATGCCGTACACCACGGTTTGGAAAATTTTACGCAAAATTCTATAACTGTATCCATATAAACTGAAAATGCTGTTTGAATTAAAGGAGGCAGATTTGGCTACTAGGTACAATTTTTCTTTGCGATTATTGGCTCAGATGGAAATTGAACCAAAATGGTTATCCCGTATTTTATGAACAGATGAGGCACATTTTTCTATGAATGGTGGAGTCAATACTCAAAACTGTAGAATCTGGTCTGCAGAAAATCCACAAGAAATCGTTCAAGAAGGTCTTCATGACAAGAAAGTCACCGTTTGGTGCAGTGTTACAGCTGATTTTATCATTGGTCAGTAGTTCTTCGAGGAAATTCAGAATGGAGAAGCTGTATCGGTAACTGTTAACGGTGAACGATACTTGGAAATGTTAAGAGATTATGTTATTCTACAGCTGCAAAACGAGCACCACGGAGTTGAAAATATAATTTTTATGCAGGATGGAGCACCTCCGCACATCATCCGACCAGTTAAAGAATTGTTAACTAACGTTTTTCAAGATCGTGTTTTAAGCAATTTTGCAAATTTATGGCCACCAAGATCACCTGATCTTGACCCAGCGGACTACTGGCTGTGGAGTTATTAAAAAAAATTTGTGTTTAGAAAACGACCAACAACGCTACAAGAATTACAAGACAATATTACGGAGCAAATTGGTGCAATTCAACCAGAATTGTTACGAAATGCTGTGTACAATTCAGAGAAACGGTTGCTGATTTTACAAGAACAAAATGGAGGTCATATTGAACATTTGCGGTAACTGGGTTTGGGCATACAAAATCCCATTATTTAAACAATTAAATATCGTTTAGTTTTTGTTATTAACTTAATTTGTTAAAAAGTTATAATAAGTTAAAATATATCCCTTACTTTATGATAACCTTTACTTAAACAATTAAATAATCCATTAGCGTTCGTCTCCATTCTTCACATAAAAACTGTGGAAGTTTTTCAATAGTACATGCACACAAAAAATAATTTTTAAAAATGTTTATTGACATCAAGTTCAAATCACATTTTTACCAAATCATTGAAAATATTATTGGTCTGCAGACATTTAATTCTTTTAGAGAGAGCAATGGAAGGCTCATCGTGCAAAACGCCAAAACCGGAATTAAAAGATGGGAGATGTGTGCGTATAACAAATTGTCCAGCACTTCAAAATGATTTTAAAGCTGCTAGAGAACATATCCATATATATCAGTGTGGATTTGATGACGAATTACTAGTTTGTTGCAAAACGCAGGACATAGTAGTTGCTTCCGAACCGAAATATTTGGAAGAGTTTTCCAGTGCAAACATTCCAAACCGAACAATTTGTGGTCGAATGAGAAGCGATAACACAAAAAGTGAATATCCATGGTTGGCTGCTTTGATGTTATTTTGGCCAAACTCACGCCTGGGATACGATATATATTGTGGTGGATCATTAATAAATAAACGATTTGTTTTGACTATAGCCAGTTGTTTTGACCGTGAACTCTCAAAGTAATATCCTTGTTGCACTATAAACATAATAAAACAAAAATATGCTTTTAGCTATAGAGTATTACTAGGAACAGGAATTGCAAATTGTGACAACACATCTGATTGCCCTAGCAGCATGCAGAACTTGACAGTAGAGCAAGCAATTCTGCATCCATTCTACCACTCGTCGTATACTGTAAATAATATCGCACTTGTTCGTTTAGGAAGCGACGTTGTATTTAATGGTAGGTAGTGTCGATATAGTTTTACTTTCTTGATCTTGGCTGCGAAATACAAACTAAATATTTTTCAGATTATGTTAGTCCCATTTGTTTGCCTCCACTGAACTTGCAGCCTTTGAAAACAGAAAATGAAGTTACCGTGACCGGATGGACAAGTAAGTAGGAGCACAATTACCTTAAAAATGTTCTTCTTTACTATCACCCGAATCAAGCGGTTTTAGAGTTTGTATTTTCAGATACAAATTTGTTTTGCTTTTAGTTACGAAAGGTGTAAACGGTTACCACAAGGGTGCTCACAGTTGGGATGCTCAAAGTTGCTTTAGAAACCTCAATTTCCAAACAATTCACAAACAAGAACTTTGCATTCGTATGTATGACAGCCCAGAGTGTATTAATAAAATATGGGGAGGATCCATACTGAGAGCCTATAAAGATCAACTTGGCCAAAATTTATTTTTGGAAGCCATCGATTTGCATAGCAGGACCTGCGTAAGCTATGAATTTACTGAGACCAGTGTTCGTATTTCGGCATATACCAGTTGGATACTGCGAACAATTACCGAGACAACTTAAAATATCAGTGTTGTCAGTACTTGTAGTTTTTAATATGTGTTGATTTAAGTACTAATGGTTCAAAATAGCAAATAAATGAAAGATTTCCGTAGCTATATACTTACCAGTTCAATCTATAATTTTTCAATAAATCTTGTCAAATTAAATGCTTTTAGAATATATTTTTTTATCTAGCTTTTTATACTACGAACCAGATTGCATCAACTAGGTAAAATAATTACAAAAATTTAATTCATTCTTTTTAATAATGTGAGACAACGATGTTTTTTCTGAAATTGGGACATTTCTTCAAGACTATACTTGCCGCAGCAACTATGCAACCCAAATTACCAATTACAATGTTGATTTCGGAGGCTTTTACGACCATTGTCATTAAGTAACAAACGACTCCGGGGTTTGGACCGTGTCCTTATTGAGGTCGAAGAACTCAACGTTTCGCCTACTACCGTAAAGGGCTTCATCAGAAGGGAAAGCAAAAGAGCACTGTAACTCGACGTGTAAGCCACGCCAGAGGCGAAACTCTTCTAACGATCGGAAGGAGAATATATAGGCAAGTGCCGTCGCGGTTGAGTGACGGTGGCTGGGGCTTAGAAATTATCACTTTCCACATAGAAGGCAGGGGAAGCCTTCGTCCGTTTTTTTATTAGTGCTTGTAAATCTCAACGGTTTGGCAAATCTCTCTGCTAAAGAAGATTAGGGATTTGCAGATAATGGAGGTTTCATAAAAAATGATCTTATGGCCGGTATCGCAGTGGTGTTCGGCGAGGGTCAATGATGAAACGAGTTCCGATATGAGACAGCACTGGTGTTCAGTGAGTTCAGCGAGTTTTTACTGAACGTCTTGTTTCACCAATGTATACAGCATTACAAGAGCAAGGGACTCTATAAACACTTTTAGATGACATAGTGTTTAATTTATCTTTAGGTGGAGGAAGAACCTGTGAGATTTTGCGGAGAGATTGTGAATATTGTCTTAATGATTTATTTTCGAAGAAACTTCACTACTTGATTGGTGACTTAGTGGATATAGGGAATAAAGACTATTGCTGCGGGAGGATGGGTTCTTGGAAGTTTGGTTGGCCGTGGATGAAGATGGCGATTGATGGCAGACTGTATATCCCTAGCACTGTAAGCGTCGTTCCTAAGTGCTTTCCGAATATGGTTTAGTTCAGCATAGACATTATCGGGTTGAGATATGGAAACAGCCAGGTGTACAATCGAATTTCTGTCTGATGAAGCCCCTTACGAAAGTTGGGAAACGTTGAGTTCTGCGACCTCAATAATGACACGGTCCAATCCCGAAAGTCGTTTGTTACTCAATTACAATGTTGTCTGGGTTAGTATTTTAATAATAAATAACATAGAATCAGATACTTTTACCAGATATTCTCGAAACAAAATAGTTTGTCACGTTTGGCAGTTTCCGGCTTACTTGTGCTTGATAGTTTGTGATTTGTTGCTGTGTCCAACATCTCCTTATTATGATGCTATTATTATGGCAATTCCAGTTGAACTATATAAGACAGAAGTCGCATGTGAGTTATTACTTATAACTCATTATTGATATCACCGTCAGTCTATGTCAAATTCGAAGTAAGTTAGGTTGTACGTCAGTCTGTGTCACATAACAAACAAAACTTAAACTCGCCGCCTCGAAGGCGCAACTTTTCTCGAGTGACTTATTTGTAATATAACAAAATGCCTTGTACTAAAGGCATTATTTTATCGAATGTGAAAATCAGTTGTCTACAATAAAAAAGGCCGCTATAACGTTTTTCATAGGAAACATCCCAGTACATAGCTAATAGCTATTTATGATACAAGTCGGAAATAAAATGTTTCAGGCATTCGGCGTGTTTTGTTAAACGAGGCCGAAGGTCGAGTTTGACATCGCGTAAAGTGCATAAAAACTTCTTTACAAAGCGTATCATACAACATTTTATCTACTTTGCATAATAGCAATCAAAAACTTTGAATTTTGACATTTCATCAATGGGACAATCTGTCAGTTGTCTAAAATAAAGGACATTTCGACGTTCTTCAAATGAAAAGAGCAATGTAAAAACGGTGCTTTAATAGACCCTATTAGTGTGGCGACCCGAGGTCCGTTTCCATACGGCTCCGTCTCATTGCAGTGTTTAATGAATTAATTGTAGTAAGAGGTGAGCTTTAGTAAAGTTAAATTTAGGTGAAGTGTGAAGTAATAAGAAGTCGAAAGAAGGAGGCGGTGTTATATGGGAGAAAAAGGCAAGAAAATCAAAGAAATCGCAAAGATGAAGGTAAACGGAACATACACGGCGAAAATCAACGCCCGTAC
This sequence comes from Agriotes lineatus, assembly GCA_940337035.1. Lineage (NCBI taxonomy): Eukaryota > Metazoa > Arthropoda > Insecta > Coleoptera > Elateridae > Agriotes > Agriotes lineatus. The sequence continues at coordinate 31,283 of CALNHX010006183.1, forward strand.
GGCCGAAATAACTGGGATCGGTGCGCATGCGGACGCGAACCAGTCGCGGTAAAAGTGAAATTTCGAATTTAAAAATTGCCAAGTGCAAATAAATCAAACCAATTTACATAAAAAGACAAAGAAAACAATAAAGGAATATAGAAGATTCTCGAAAAAAAACTAAATGTGGGGACAAAACCTATGAAATATTTAATATAAGCAAACAAACAATACGGTTGCAGGAGCAGTGGAAAGCAGAGAAGGAAATAAAGAAATAGCTGTAAAAAACACCTCAGTTTAAAGTAACATGAAAATGAACCAAATGGGGAAAAACACTACCTAATTAAAATAAGAAATAAAAGACCCAAAAAGGAGATGGAGAGAAAAGAAGAAAATGGAAAGAAGAGAAAAAGCAATTTAAGAAAATAATAGGGTGCTAGAAGAAAAAATGGAGGGATAAGAAAGAAGCAAAAGAAAGAACATTGTAGTAACAGGAATAAGTAACACAGAAGGTAAGGAGAAAGAAGGAATCGAAGATTTTCTAAACAAACGATTGAAGATAAGAGTAAAAACTATAAATCCGTGTAAAATTAATAAAGATCTACAGCCAACAAGGATGATAGTAGAAGAGGAAGGGTAGGAAAAGAAACAAGAGATAATGGAAACCAAGCGCAAATTTAAAATATATATAGACAATGACTTAATAGTGGAAGAGACGAAATACAGAAAGATGATATGATGCTGACGTACGATCAATGGCCGTGCTTTCCATTCGTCAAATCACGGCCCATTTAAAAATGTATCTTCTTTCAGTTACCGCCCTCGAATCCCGCTTTGATTTCTGAAGGAGCAGAAAACGCGGCTAAATTCAAGCCATCTTAATTAACCCGAAACAGTGCGACAAGCGGACGATAGGCACCCATAAAAATTCGCCTGGTTTTGCATCAAACAAAGGAACTACAAAAACCGCCGACAAAAATACAGCACGGCCAAATGGAATTTTAAAAGCAACCGTTTTAGGGCAAATTGCCGCAATATGCCGAGGCAGCACTGCAAGCGGTCATCGAACCCTTACAAAGCGCTTGAGAGTCGAAGCACTAATCCCCCAAGAAATCCTAATTATGCAACTTTTCCATGCGGTCGACCGCGCTCAAGCGGAAAAGGGCTAAGTATTTTAAAATGCATTAGCATATTTGTTAAGAGTGAAAGTGTTAAGATTGGCGATCAGAGATCTAGGCCAGCAAGCGAAAGATGTGGCCATAGATAACCCAATTCTGGTGTTCCACAAACAAACCGAAATAAGCGGCAATTAAAGCCAAATCGTCTTATATCAACGCGCCCCTGGGCGTGTTTGGTGTCCTTAGATGCGCCTTTTTATAAGGGAAACTATAAGCACCATAAAAAGAAACTAATTTAATTAAAAACGCTGCGGCGCAATTAAGCTGAAATCAATCAAACAGACTTCCACTTCGAGGCAGCAAGAAATCCGCGAGAAGTGGCGGTGGTTGGGTTTTTTTTATAAGGAAAACGGACCTATGGTCTTGAAAGGTACCCCAGGGCTGGAACCCAGATCCGCTCCGAGGAAACCACCGTCGTCTGCTCCTTGCGCCATCCGCTGACGAGGAGGCCGTTCCACGCCGACGCCGTTCATCCGACGAGGAAGCTAGGCGCCCAGCCTACGGATAGGGAGGCTCGCCACCGCCCAACGCCATTCCGCCTGCTGCCGCCTTACACGCCGCCATTCTAAAATCAATTGGTTATAAATACAAACATGTAAACGGACGTAAAATTCTATGTGAACAGAAACATGTTGTTGCATCCAAAATTACTTATTTGGGGAAATTGCAATTCTAGTGAAAATATAACATTCGTGTATCTGGACGAAACCAGGATTTATCAAAATGGATCCAGCGTCCGACAATGGGTAGATACACGATTCTGAAATTGAAAGTAATCTGTCTAAAATTAAATCGGAGGAGAAGTGTTTCATTGTTTTGCATTTGAGAACTAAACTTGGGTTTTTGGACGAGTGTGATCTATTATTAACTTCAACTAATAACGATAGGAATTATCACAAAACCATAAACGAGGAAATTTTTCAAAATTGGGTAGTTAACCAATTACTCCCTGCTTTGAATAATATTCCTGGTAGATGTGTGGTAATCGTGGACAATGCACCGTATGATTCGGTGCAGCTGGAAAAACTACCCTCACTTAATTGGAAGAAAGATTAGATGCAGGATTGGTTGATTAAACACAATGTCAAAATTGAGGGCAAAATTACAAAGAAAAACATCTTTCAAGTTTAATTCAACCTTTTGAAAGAGAATGATTATGAGGTTCTTAGATTACCTCCGTACCATTGCCAATACAATTTTATTAAAATGGCATGGGGTTCTGTAAAACTTACTACAACAAGCATATAAATTCTCAGCATTCATCCAAGGATAAGGTTAAGCATTTATAGCTTGAAACTCTTTCGAAATGTACCTCCAACATGTGGCAAAATTATTGTGATCTTAGTGAAAAAATGATTTCGGAAGACTGGGTGAAACATGGAAAACATTCCACCTTTCATTACTTCATTGGAGGAATCTGATTCAGAATCAGGTATTGATAATGATTCAGATACTACCAATGAAACAATGGAAGTGGAATGGGGGGTTTTGGCATCAAAATTCTTGTTTATGACATGGAAAATGAGTGGATATCTTCTGAGAATCCACACTACGCAATTATCAAAGCTCATTCAGCCCCAGGCTAAACAAAGCTAAAGCCGCTCGAAGTTTAGACCAGCATACCGGCATCCATCCCAACAAAGAATCTCATTCGCAGTCTCGTATTTCTTACATTTGCGTTTATTTAAATGTGGAAGCGTTAGTTCATAAAGGTTGACACCACAGTCAGCAACCTGGTATTACTATGCAATTATTATATAATTATAAATAAGTTATTATATAACTGAATACTGAAAAAATATATAAATTGTAATATTTAAATATTTTTATACAATTTTATAATTACACTAAAAAACGACTTCCTTTGTACCATTATGCCTACTCAATAAAGTATGAGACGTTGCAAGCATCAGCAAGTTGTCTTTCATAAAATTGATTTTAACCAAGAATAAAAGTGGCACAAAATTCGAAACCAAATATGGCAACCACATTTTGTACATTAACATGCAATTATTATTTTGTATAAAATGGGCATAATCTAACGTTTGTTAATGACTGACAGCATATTTACAGGGCGCAATTGATCACCCTAAGAGAGCCTTCTATCGGGAACAACTATTGAACGGTTGATAATTATACTTTTTATTTAATATACAGAGTGTTATGGAAATAAGTGCAAATATTTTAACCAGTGAAAGAGTTTACCAAAAGGAACAACTTTTCTATTTATCGTTTTTCATTTAAACGCAAATTTTTTTAATCATTTATCTTCCCTCAATTTGACGAGCCGCTTGGTGAGCAAATCTAAGTTACAGGTAAACGACACAAGTATAATTATAACTGCAGATGTGCACTAAAGGTATTAGCACCTATGCAGTTTGTGTTGGCTTGCATATCAAGGCAATGTTTGTGTTTTGTGCCATTAAATTAAAATATTATTCCATAGGTGGGTATGCATTTTTAGAGTAAAATTGTTTTGAATTTTAACTCATTTTTAAGGGCGTTTTTGAAAAACTGATAAATAGAGGGGTTGTTCAGTTTAGCGAGTTCTATTACGGGTTAACATATTTGCACTCATTTCCAAAACACCTTGTATTATACCACACATTTTTGTAGTTTGTGCATTATATCTATAGGTTTATAATTGAAACATTAAAAGTGCAATATACGGTGGATTTAGAAATACATGTGTATATTGATATCGCATGTAGACTGTGGTTCCCAAACTGAGGTCCATTGAATTTCAAATCGCTTTTCCTCTGAAGTATATTTTATATAGGAAAATATATCCAGCTCTACTGGTCTATTCATTATCTATGTGAGATTTCAGTATATACGTGTATATGAAAATCACTCTGTAGAATTTTGCCTCGCCAAATTTTATTAAATTCTAAATTGGCTCTCTTCAAGTTAAAGATTGTGCACCACTGAATTACACAGATTGAGGCCTTGCGTAACCCTACCGGAGTTGCGTCCGCATCTTTCTGCCTGGAACCTTCTGTATGACGACGCGTTTGCGATCGTGAGCATACGTGCGAGCAGAGCTCTAGGGCAGCCGTAATCTAAGTTAGCAAGTAAGTTAGTTTAAGTTCTTCTAGTTATAAGTGTGTATGTTAATGTGACATATCTTCATATGTCTTGTGACTGAATAAACTCATTCGATCACACATATTTGTGTTGTTAATTCACAGTCGTTTGAGTTCTCTAGTGTACAAGTGTTAATCAAGTGAAGAAATTCCCAGCCATTTCAACGCGCCTGGTAACAGCAGACGTGTTATGCAATAAGTCACAAGCACAAGAATAATTAGTAGATGATATTGTAACGTTTCGCTTGTGAATCTAAATTCTAAGGATACTTGAAACGTATTGGGAATTTAATTCGCCGCCTTATCAAACGTTTGCATCTCAAGACCGCGCTAAGAAGCGATAGCGCGGGCCGGTAGCTGATGCGCAGGAAGCCACCTTTGTGCGCAGGAGTGTTGCCCCCGCCGCCAGAGAGGGGAGCACGAGCGCCGACCGGGAGCCACTGAACGTATAAAAAGGAGCACATGGCAGCTCCTGAGACAGATCCCATCCTGGGGTTCTCCCCTAAGCCTTCTCCCAATCCACCTGAGACAGATTCTGTCCCGAGTCCTCTCCTAATCTACCCGGAGCGATCACTCGTTTGCTTTGGTATGGTTACTGTCTTAGCAAGGGAGAAATCGCCTAAATAAAAGTTCTTGCGGGTTTGGTATGGTTACTGTCTGCCTGCAAGAACACCCCGATAACCTAGAGATCCTTATCAAACCCGTTCCCGAACCGTCATTAATTTAAAGGCCGAAACCGTGGCTACTAATTAGTTTCCCCGTATCCTGTGTAACCTAACAGCTGTTAGTTAAAGGCCGAAACCACGGAATTTGTAACTAACATTCCTGTAATCCGCTGGACGAAATCACCGCCACCGTCCGTCCGTGATCATCCGAGTTCCGAGGGCGCATTCCATTTACGTTCTCGAAAGCCGTATTTCAACTGTATTAACTCGCCCGAATTGTGAGGCACCAGGAAGTCATCAACAGCCCGCCGCCGCCAGGCTGGACGCATACAGAGATTATGCGATAAGGGACCTGCCTGTAGGAGTCACCGCCAGCTTCCTATGAGCATTCCTGGAGCCGTCCGAAAGAGATCTCCTCACCGCCGCAATCCAATCGAAGCCGCAAATTCGCTTGAACAGCGAATTTCCCGAGAGCCCGGCTGCTGCATAGTTTCGAGCCGCAAAAGCCGGCAAATCGTCTAGCGACCCCGATCCAATTCGGCTCACCGAACGCGAACTCCTGCAGCTTCTGACACCGGCAGGTATGTTCTTGAAACACCATTTTATTAACCCGAAGTGTTCGCAGCAGCTAGCCATTGTAAACAAATCTCACCTGGTGCATGCGGCCGACGACCTTTGCTCCGAAGTCGATGCGCGAAGCAGCTGGTGCGCGGCCGACCCATTCCGGGACATTGCCCAGAGGCGTAACGTGCGCTAGGCCGGGGCATTCTACCAGACCGCTCCGCCTCCGCGCAGTAGCCCCACCGGCGACCAGGAGCAACCCCTGTTGATGCAACTACCGCCTTTGGTAGTAACGCGTAGTGTGGAATATTATTTCTATTTTCAATGTATATAGTTAAAAACAGTATATCTCATTTCGAATATTTACCCAGTGTTATTTATTGATCTACGCTATATCCGAGCAATTTTAACGTATTCTCCGACTTAGAGCATACCCGAGGCAATAAGGCCAATTAAAATATCCCTAAATAAAGGCGGGTCATTACAATATTACGTAATACTAACATTAATTGAATAATTTAGATCGCCTTTCTTTATAGGAGAAGGCGTTGATACTCAAGATCATACGCTGTTCGGGTGTAGTTATACGACACAATTATTTGTATTCCCTATAATATTCGATAATAACGTATACATAATAAGTAATTTTCTAACCCTACTTTTCTTCTTTTACTCTTGACATCAGCTTATTTTGGCAGTCAGTTTTTTAATTTCTTTTTTCTTTCAGGTGATCTTCCTTTGGGTGATATTTCCTATTCTTTTTTTACTAAACCTGGTTTTTTGTTGTGCTCGGCGAGTTTAAGAGTTTACATTTTCTCTTTAACAGAGTTTATTATCCCTTGAAGTATAACATGTTAAATGGGCTTAAATTGTTTTTATGTTCAAACTGGAATATCTGAAAAACGACTGTATTTAGTTAAGTAATATCACAGAAGAAATGGCATCAAAAGATATTTAAATATAAAAATGTACAGTGTTCCATTTAAACAATATCCTAAATTATTAAATTTGCATCTTTGAGCACCGTGTATATTATTATACTTTCGTCAATGGACGATGGGTATTAGGAATTTAAAATAATTTGTTTTAAATCGACCCTAATTATATCCACTATTGTAATTTGTCCGGTTAATGTTTTTATTCTAAACTTATAATAATTATTAAACCACTCTCTCTCAGGGTTAGGTAGTTACATCCAAATTAAAACTACTAATTTGCTGTTATTATTTATTTAAAGTCCTATTAAACATTTAATTGTAAGCGCTCTGTATGCCGCTATTTAACTAATGAGAATTAACAAGTGTGGTATTTCTAACTCATGGGGCCTACAAAAGTTTTAAGATGGTTTTCTAGTCTCGGAAGTACGTAAACAAGCACCAAATTTAATTAAATCCTTTATATTTACGCAATTATACGCTGTAACCGGAATTGGCAAGAAAAGGAACGCTCATCGATGCACAATCACAAAACTAACACTTTTAGGTAGACTTGTATTATTTAGAGAAGAGTATGTCACGTGATCGGGGCAGTATAGTAAAACGCGTTTAGACGCATAACTTGCTGACTTGGGGAGTACGGAGTATTCCATCATCAGACGTGGCAATGTATTTGTTGTTTGACCCCAAAAAAACCTATGGTTGACCCGTCCGAACGCGTTTTAGTAGACTGCTCCTAGCACGTAACATGCTCTTCTCTAAATAATACAAGTCTAGTAAATTTTATTTTTTGATGGCTTTTGCCATGAGTATAGAGCTACCTGCCCCAGGTTCGACCTCCCACGATGCTCTGGACAAGCTTTTGTAGCCGGTCTGCAGTAATCAAGGCCCAAATCTGCACTCGAACCCACCTGGTAATCCGCTGCAACTCTCGAAGACCTTTCGAATCGCTTTCACTGAAGCTGGAGGCCTTAAATGTAGGTCTCCGCTGCACTACACGTATGTTGCTTGCTTATAATATTGTACACGAACTTATAAAACTGGCTGAACCTCCGTAGAATAACATCCAAATACCATAGTTTTTACTGCACCAAATCGAAGCCTCGTATTTACCTGTGAGGAAGCCCAACGCAAGGAAAAACTTCCACAAGTAACTCAGGACACAATCTCTCAATAAATCACTGCTTTTCGTTTACTTGGGAATTTAATAGCATATAGAAATAACTTAGTTTTAGGGCAGCTTGAAAAAACACAACCTAACCTCTTAAAGAAGCTACCCCAATTGTTTTATTTAGAGTTTATGTTTTTGTTGCATGAAATGCCAAGACTGCTCTGATTTTAATTTGCTTTTAAACAAAGATAAAGCTATTCTAAAAACGTCATACTATCAATTATTTGCAAAGCCTACGTTATTTTAAAACAAATCTGAGATTTAAAATTATTACCAAAGCCTACGTTATTTTAAAACAAATCTGAGATTTAAAATTATTACATTTACTGGACATTCTTATAATACATATCTGTTTTGTTGATTATGTTATTAATTACTAATAATTATTATTTGAAACATAAGGCTACTAAAATGTGTTCAAAGCAATATATTGCTATGATCTAAAAATGGCAGAGCATTTTAAGATAAATTATAATTAACATACAACTTCATTAAAATACAAATAAAAAGGATATTAAGTCCAGCAGCATGGTTTTACCCTTAAAATTCTATTTCATACAATGGGATCGAAAATGTCATCTTCAACACCATTGAAATCGGTATTGATTTTGGCATCGATTTCTTTGTAAACGTGTAAATTTCTGTAGGAGATAAGGGAATCTACTAACGAGGTTATGACAACCAAAGAGGGTTTCAAACTGGCTTCGTGCGCTTGAAGTAATTTATCAGCAGACTGAATAGTTTCTAATACTATTTTCATGAACACCATGCAAAATTGACAACATTTAGACTGAATAATTTTGAACAAATCAATACTTTCTACAACAAAGTTACCGTCTACATCTCTGCTCCTTGATATTTTTTCTAGTGCTTGGATTATTTTCCATAATTATTGAAAACTATGCGAGTAACGTCCAAATAACCGCTCCACCAACGCTGTTCCAACCGACACAGTGCGTGTCCAGCGTAAACCTTCGAAATACCTTTTTTCTAAGAAACATGTATATTGCAATGATCTGAGTGTGTTATTATAATAATTATATTATATTATGAAATAAATCAAGGATCACTACAAACTAAATATTTGCTTATTTTCACTTTAATCAAACTTAACTGAGTGACCATATCTTATAGGTTTGTTGTTTACTTCAAGTTTAAAAACAGTAGTTTGCTCTTTTATTTATAATACACTAATCTGATGTAAATTGTGCTAGCTTAAAGATTTCGCATGAAACTCTAATCTCCCACAGGTCGGAGGTTCTTTTTGTCCGTTTGCAATAAGAAAATGTACGCCACTGAGCGCGTAGTTCATATGCGACGCAGTTCGCTTTTGCCTAACATGACATAAAATTTCTTTTCACAAAATTTTTTTCAAATGCGGGTCGCCTGGTATTTTACTGTGATTAAAAGCAATTCAAATGAGCGAACTAACAGGTAAGATTTGAATCTGGCGCTTTATTTAAGCGTCCCTCTAGCTTTTGTTTTTAATTTCAGGTAAAATTGTCCACTGCATAAAACTGAGAATTTCCTAACCCCACTTCTACTGCAGTTTGTATTAGAATGAATTATTTGCGGATCTCATGTTTCTACTTGAAAACAACTCCGCAGCAAAGCTATTAGGTCCCTCGGTGCGTTTCTCAGTTGTAATAAATTAAATGGCTTCACACTAACCTTTTATGCCTTGTCTTAGGTGCGAGCCGATGGGCTGCCGATTGAAGAAAATGCCCAGACCTTCTCTCGCAGTAATAGGATGGACGTGTGATGCTGCTGTGATGCCAGTGGCCCTCGGCTGGAACGGCAGGAACTCCTATACAGGCTCTGGAACCCCTGGCGTAGCACGAACTGGTCTCCGAAGGCTGCGTCCTCAGGATCGGAAGGCGGCCGCAGAACAAATTATTTTAGGCAACGGATTTTGCCTTCTTCACTTGTGCATGAACACTAACTTGTCAGGAGCACTTTGGTAAATTTATATGCTTGTAAATTAATATTTAGTATGTAAAATTTATAATTAAACACAAGCCATAAATTGAATGTTAAGCATCAAACTTTATTCATTTGTTCTCTCCCAATTTTTAATTTACAAACAGGATATTGACTTTAGTCAAATTATGTTTTTAACAATTATTAATCTTAAATCTAATACATGTTTACAATTAAATCAATTTATAAAAATTGTCTCTGTATTTTTATAATTATTGTCTATTGATTTTTAAACGCGTTTCACACTTTAACAGGCCTTTTTTGTACACTGAGTACACACTGATCACTGCTTCCTTTTGTGTCCATCTCCTCATTAGCTACTTGAAGATCAATGTAATGTCCATTTTCACTCGTACTTGCTGATCAAAACACTGTTCATAATCCAGCCAAAGTTTCCAATTTTATTTACCCATTTTTATCTTGTAATTCTCTTTTATACCTGATTTTTGTGCTCATTGCACTTTCTTTGATAAGCTTTCTGGTTGATTACCTCTTTTTTAACTCGCTCAAAGAAATCATTTACTATTTATTATTACTTTAAATATTGCTATACACGCATTTACATCTGACTTCTGTAAGAATATTTCAATTGCATATTTTAAATAATGCCATAGTCTTATTAAAAAGCTTTAAGACCTGCAACCCTATGACAGTCAAGTTTCATTTGATTCTAGCCTTATTTACTTTATTCTAATGACAAATAATGGCTCAATTTGTCCATTTCATTTTAAACTGACACATTAGGTACAATTATACAGATTTGTGAATCATAACGACTCTGTGCTTCTATGACTTAGTATTCAACTTATTCTCATGCTATCAGAGTTGTTTTTTAAGGGCTAAATACCATCTCAATATATCATAGAGCATTGATCGAAATATTGCTTAATTGTTGATATTTCTTTTATAGCTTTCACAAATATCAGGTGCAATCGATTTTTGCGACAATGCACAAAGACATTGTTCTGTTTAGACGGTTTTGGCATAATGTTTGCACGCTCCTTTTTGTCTACTCATGATAGCTGCATCATCATAACACTGATTTAAAATTTTAGAAGTATCTAAGTTATAATCGTTAAGCACTTTTAAGGTTAAACCTGTAAATATTCCAACGTTCAAATCAGTGCAAGTTTTTATCGTTAAACTAGACTGTTTCGGGTATCGAAGTCGCCCATTGCAATGTTTTCTTGATTATTTTAATTGTATGTGCCATCCTCTAAATCTAAAATACAAAACCATGGAACATCAGCATTGCCGATATCGTTGACGATGCTTTGAGAAACCATTTCTGCCATTATGTCAATCAAATTATTTTGTCGAACAAGACTAGCCCAATAATTATGCGTAGAAATTGCAACATCCTCTCGCTAGCGGCCAGGGAAGGCTCAAAATTTTCCAGGACAGGCGGGCCTGCCCTGGCGTACTCCTGGCTGCGGCCCTGAAAGGCACCCGCGCACTTTGAGGCACTTATCATTCTGATTTTTATTTCTTCTTCTTGCTTTCCTTCTGTATTTATTTCTACTCCCAAGTATGATGCACTATTTACGCTCTTGAAGATTAGCTTTTCTTTTGTTGACTCAGATTCTTATATGGTCAACTAAATTACTTTTGTCTGCAGCTTTATATGTGCAAATGGAACAAGAATATGGTTTCTCACCTGTATGTGTTCTCATACGTCTAACTACACTATGTTTTACTGCAGTTTTATAGTTGAAAATAGAAGATCCATAAGGTTTTTTTCCTGTATGTGTCCTCAAATGGCAAATTAAATCACTTTTCTTTAATACTTTATGACCACAGATGGAACATGTATAAGGTTTTTCTCCAGTATATGTCCTCATATGGATAACTAAGCCGTCTTTTTTGCTGCTTTATATTCGCAAACTGTACATGCATAAGATTTCTCTCCTGTATGGGTCTTCATATGTCTCACTAAAGTACCTTTCTGTGCTGCTTTATACTCACAAATAAAACGAGTATAGGGTTTATTCCTGTATGTGTCCTCATGTGTAATGCGAAAGCAGATTTTGCTACTGCTGTAAGCCCGCAAATAAAACTGGAATAAGGTTTTTCTCCTGCATGCCTGTTAATATTACTTTCTTTTGCTGCTTTAAACTAGCAAATTGAATATGCATAAGGTTTTTTTAGTCTATGTCTTATCAAATGTGTGTCCAAAATGTGTTTTCTATTGCACTATACCCGCAAATAGAATATGAATAAAGTTTTGCTTCTGCATGCTTTTTCATAAGTCTTTAAATGTGTAGTTAAATTACCTTTATCTGTGGCTTTATATGTGCAAATGGAACAAGTATGTGGTGAAAAGGCAAAAGGGTATAAGTCAAAAATGATCAATTTACAGGAACATCAAAAAACTATTTTGTTGGAGATTTGAGATCAACCTTTAATCCTTTTCGCTAGTAATCAAAAGAATCAAGTCGATTTATTGACTACAGCTTGCTTTGATATTGATTCTGAAACTATTTCTACTAGAAAATAAATAAATACGGAACTTATACCTTATCGCATTTCCTTTTATGCATTTTATGAAATAGCAAAAGGGTATAAGTTGACATATAGCTTTTTGCAATTTTCCAGAATATGTATTTCTGATAAATAATTACTATGACAAAACAGCATATGTAGACATAAACTAAACAAGAATATGTGGTTCCGAGTTCGAATAATGTGAGGTTATCTGTAAACTTACTGGTTAAGTTCTTGTTACAGCACTTCTGCAAAACGGTGTAAGCACAAGAGCGTGTGTCCATTTTGGCACTTATTCGTTAAACTGCACTATAATAACTAATAATAACACTGGAAAACTAGACCGCTAAAACACGCTATTGCACCTGCATGGAAATGCACTCGTAGTATAAGTGTAAATAAGTTATTTGTTTTCAACAAAAACGGAAAGTTATGAAATGGCAAAAGGGCATAAGTTAATATATGCTGTTCTGGCGTTGCAGATAACTTTACGAAAAGCTTTGACTCGGAGTATTAGTGCACATGTATCTATTTGCCATTGACTAAATTTTTATCAATTTTTAGTGAATTTTCAGGGAATAAGTCTACATATCCCGTTTAGAAAACTTGCTGTAGCAATGCGGTTATGGTATGTAGACGTATATCCTCTTGTATTTAGATGCCCGATATTGCTCTGGACACCTGGCGTCAATAAAATCAAAAATGAGATAAGTCGACTTATACCCTTATGTCTTTTTGCCACAGAAGTATAAGGTTTTTCTCCTGTATGTGTTCTCATATGTCTAACTAAAGCATTCGTTTGTGCTGCTTTATAATGACAAGTATAACAAGAATAAGGATTTGCTCCTGTATGCGTCCTCAAATGTATAACTAAATCACATTTTTTCCATGCTTTATATTCGCAAATAGTACAAGAATAATTTTTTTACCTGTATGGATCTTATTACTTGTATGGATCTTCAAATGCTTAACTAAGTTACACTTCCATGTAGTTTTATATTCACATATGTAACATGAGTAAGATTGTTCGGTTAGAGTCATCATGGATTGCAAGAAATTATTTCAGTCTTCTGCTTTGTATTCGTCGACCTTGCAAACAAACTGCTCTTCTAAGACGCTGTATCTGCTGCACACGTATTAGGCAATTCATCTTTGATATGAAATTCCTCCGATTTAATATTCAATCCGTGAACAGCCATGTTGTTGATAGTACCTTGAATCATATCTCGTGTATGTAAATTTGCTGCTTCTTCTTCATTTAGTAATTTGTTCAATGCGCTGGTCATTGTATGAGGCAAATTATGATCAAATGCATGTGTGACGTCCATTGTGACAAAAATGAAGAGTTCGGATTTATTAAATGCTAGGCCTAGAGAAAAACCCAAAATTAATTTTACTATGGTTAAGTTGTTTATTTTAAAAATATAACAAATTTACTACACTGAGTTCTAATATTTTTACTTACAGTCGCGGCCATAAAAACCGGGACAGTTTTTTACCTAATTTTCAAAATGCGAAAAGAAGTGCTGACACTGACAATTCTAATTAATAAATGTCATAGATCTGAATAATGACTTTTGATGACATTTATTAATTATAATTGTCAGAGTCACCACTTCTTTTCGCATTTTGAAAATTAGGTCAAAAAAACTGTCCCGGTTTTTATGGCCGCGACTGTACATGGAATTATCAGAAATAACTTATTCAGATCGTCTAGCAGCATACATCACAATGAATTACTACACAAACAAACCGACATTATTGCCACCACATACCGTCTGTTCTATAAAAAGGGTCCAAGACTATAACGAGTTTATTTGTTATTTTAGTCCTATAAAACCATATATATTCTGAAATGAGAAAATCCTCTTTACAATTTGACCGAAACAAAAATTTTTTTAGTGCCTCCAATTTTTCGTTATCGGCACTTTTTTTAAATTGCATGGTACAATTTTTATTATATAATCTTGTAGAGAATTTTTTGTTTTTTTAGCAGTCTGAACATTTATAGGGTTGCATAATAAAAATTTTGAAAAAAACGCAAAAAACTAAAAATGTTGAAAAAGGCCATGAAATTTAACTTTTGTCATCAAACAAGTAACCTTATCCTACAGTCACTTGTTTGACGTTTCTATTATTTCATTGTAATAATTATGTTGCTAAACGTAACAGAATGGATAATATCAACGAGTTGGTAGATATGCTTCAAGTGTACTTTGAGTGTAGGAAAAATAGCGTTCAAGCCCACATCTTATATCGGGATAGCTATCCTGACAGGAACATACCTGATCGCCGAAAATTTAGTAAATTAGAGCATCGCCTAAGACGAACGGGATCTCTAGTGAAACTTAAAAAACATCGCCATGTACGAAACGAAAATATGGAGCTCGACGTCTTACTAAGCATTCAAGAAACGCCAAATACATCCGTCCGCGAAGTTGCACGTAAAAACAATGGGTCTATTGGTACACTTCACTACATTTTGAGAAAACATAAACTACTGCCTTATAAAGTAAGTAACTACATGCATACCTTACAACATTATTAGGTATATCACTTTATTTTTTAAATTATTTATTAGGTACCCTTAGTTCAAAATTTGGAACAACATGATGCTGAAAGAAGAATTCAGTTTTCTAATTGGTTTTTAAATAACACTGTCTGAAATCTTAACTTTCCGTAGACAATAATGTGGTCAGATGAATGTACCTTCACGAATAATGGCATGTTTACCGTAATAAGCATTACCACTAGAGTCAAGAAAAACCTATAGCTCGTTTCACTCTGACTATGCAGTGTACAGGGATAGGGCTACAGTATTGCCATATTTCCCCGGCAAGTCGCTTGAAACTGAACACGAAGACGTCAATCATAATAAATCCGCCTTTTTTATTGCAATCGGCTTATTTGTTAATACCTTGTTGAAGTAAACCCTTTTTGTCGCTTCTGCGTCAATTTGAAAAGAGCAGCATATAATGCAAAATAATTGAATTTAGACATTTAAAATAAAAACAATTTTAATTAGATCATACAATTTGTTGTAACATACTTAAAAATAAATATAAACATGGTTTTTAATAAAATTTGATACAGAAGAATACTAATTAATGTATTTCTTTTTTGGTTTTGATTATTCACTATAATTATTGTCCTCTTCCCTATTATCACCAGAATCCTCATAATTTATATTTATAATAATGGGTTCGATATCGTCCATCACACGGATTCACGATACTTACGAATTTGGCGTAAATACCGATGGCGCCACGAAATGATTTCATCTTTTTCGATCAAAACGTCTCACATACGCAAAATCCATATCATGCAGTAAACGGAACAATGTGGACCGCGAAAAATTGGGCAAATCCTCGTCGCCCATTTACAGTACTTAACATTGCGTTTATTGTAGGTGGTGTGTGGTCCCGAAAAAAACTGGTGCACTATTCTACGGATCCCACATCTAACTCCTTCATCGTAATTTATTTCGCGGCATAAACTAGTTTTACGCTTTTGAGCCCTTTAGTTTGGAGGTTGTACCCCAACGGGTGTATTCCACTCAGCTCGCACTTTATAAAGTACTCTTTCCGAAAAGCCGCTCATATCAGACACTTTTCTTATAACACTTGAAATTGATTCTTGGTTTTCGTGCTGTGAAAGATAATTTATAAAATTCATCACAATCTGCTTTTCGGACACGCCGAGCGCTTTTCCACGTTTCCATTTCACAATTTCAGTCATTCCACAAATAAATATAAAAATTAACAATAACAATCAGCGTAATTTCAATGCTGAAGAACAGATAAATACTGATTATGTCATACAAGGTGATTTCTTATATATACATATCATCCAACTATAATGACCTGATTAACCTAATTACCTACCTATTATTCCTCATATATTAAGTTAGTAATTAAGTACATTGCAGTTATGATAAATACTAATTATTTATCTATAGGGATGATTTTTAAGTTTACATTTTTGAATTCAGCTTGAAATTTTAGAGAATCTTTGTCTCTTCAACTAACGCTCTATTTTGTACCGTTTTTGTAGAATTTGTAATTTTTGAAAATGTTTGACAAGCGCTTAAAAATTAAAAATGAAATTTTTGACTAATTATAAGATCACTGTAAAAGGAAGTTGTGTGAGTGTATCACACCAGATTTTTTTCAAACATTTTATGCGTCCGATTGATAAAACTGCTACCAATGACATCTTTTCTTCGAGTATGACCTTTAAGTCGATTTTGTGACAAAAACGATTGCCCATACGAAAAAATGGCTTGGTATCTTTTGTATATTTTTGAGCCCAATTTCAGCCCATTACAGCGTTGCGAAATTTTAAGCGTACAACCCCATCCTCGGGACTCTTGCTACTTCTATTCAGGACACCGAAACACACCTGAAAACACCTTATTTGCTTCTATATGAATTATTCCGTAGTTTCGGCCTATTTTTGACTAAATTCAGTGGACTAAAAATGTAAGCACAAAATGCCTGGACTACTCTGCTTCAACTAGCGTAAAAGTCGTCGTTGGGAGAGCTAAACGCAGCAACACAGTGTTTGAAACACTCCCTAGTTAGATTCACTTTCCGCGGCACAAATATAATTCCAGCAATTATAAAGTAACTTCCGTATGATCGAAAACTTTTAACCTCTAGAGGGCTGTGGATTTTTTAAAAATTGAATTTATGTTGGCAGTGATGAGTAATGCTACTTACATAACCTATACAATTTTGACAGATAAACTTAACTTTTAAAGGATGTTTAATGTAGAGCACTACGTGGTGGTGTGTATAAAAATGCAGCAAATAATTTTGAATAGCTGTAGTTGTTTTTGTTACTAAAATTTTTATGTATAAAACAAGAATATTTATATTTGTTGAAATGACAATCCAGACATAACCTTAAACTGACAGATATAAAATGCCAATGTGACTTACTACCACGACTGCCAACAAATTTTTTTGACAAAATAATTCCACAGCCCTCTAGAGGTTAAAAGTTTTCGATCATACTGTACAGTGTGTCCCAAATTGGACACTTTTGATAGGAAACATTCATTTCTAGAGGAGATAGTAAAAAACTAACTTACATGTTACGGGCTCGTTTTTTGTGTAAAAATGAATGGCGAAAACCGCACATCGATATCTTGATCGCTTTAAAAGATACAGGGTGATGTTCAATTTGGTGCATTTTTGACTTACCCCCGTAACTTGCTTATTTGTGAATATTTTGTGTTTCTGCAAAAACATTCTTAATGCACTTTTTTAAAAGGAATCGAATGGTATGCTTAGCGTTTTTGTAAAACAAATGGCGGGGAAGCTGTGACATAAACTTTCATTTTTCTTATGGTAAATTTTCGACTCACCCCCGTAACTTGCTTATTTGTGAATATTTTGTGTTTCTGCAAAAACATTCTTATGGCACTTTTTTAAAAGGAATCGAATGGTATGCTTAGTGTTTAGGTAAAACAAATGGCAGGGAAGCTATGACATAAACTTTTGTTTTTACTTATGGTAAATAAAAATACAAGTTTATGTCACAGCTTCCCCGCCATTTGTTTTACAAAAACACTAAGCATACCATTCAATTCCTTTTAAAAAAGTGCATTAAGAATGTTTTTGCAGAAACACAAAATATTCACACATAAGCAAGTTACGGGGGTGAGTCGAAAATTTACCATAAAAAAAATGAAAGTTTATGTCACAGCTTCCCCGCCATTTGTTTTACAAAAACTCTAAGCATACCACTCGATTCCTTTTAAAAAAGTGCCTTAAGAATGTTTTTGCAGAAACACAAAATATTCACAAATAAGCAAGTTACGGGGGTAAGTCAAAAATGCACCAAATTGAACATCACCCTGTATCTTTTAAAGCGATCAAGATATCGATGTGCGGTTTTCGCCATTCATTTTTACACAAAAAACGAGCCCGTAACATGTAAGTTAGTTTTTTACTATCTCCTCTAGAAATGAATGTTTCCTATCAAAAGTGTCCAATTTGGGACACACTGTACCTGAAGCTGGGGGCAAGGCGATTGCTAGTTAACTGCAAAGATCACCCTTGCTGCGTGCAGTTTTGTTCATACATCTCGACGATGGGGGGATGAATCTGGTCTTTGAGGATGTTGATAGCCAAAACCAACGATACCACATGGACTGAGTTGATACCGAATTATCTCGACAAGCGGCACCGGAGAGCACAATAACACAATATTCACAAACGGTGATTAGAAGACTAACTTAATAAGCAGTACTTGTTAAGAGATTCACTCTTCGTTATTTGTAATTATTAAAGAGCCTCCCAGGTTGATCTAGCTGTTGGGTGTAGTTGAAGAATGCCTTTACGATAAAAGGGGCTCTTAATTTGTACGCAACTTTCAACGCTGGGCCACGCCGAACGTATTCGCTTTGATGTCATTGACTCAATTGTTCCATTTGGAATAATTTTCAAACACCAGAAAGCAATGGCTTCACCGAAGGCTGCCACAAGCGCTCGCTACTGGTTTGCCCGCACTGATGCCTACACTCGAATTCCTATCTAGAGGCGAAGTTTTCAATCGACAGAATGCATTTTCGAATGCGCGGGAAAAGATAATTTCCCATGAAGCACTGATATTCCAAATTCAAGATGTAGACGAACATATGTACCTAGTGTAAAGTTTGAGTAGTATAATAATAATAATAAGAATGCATTTATTTCCACACGTAGCAACAGTACAGAAAACCAAATTAAAGAAACAAATTAATTGGGGAAACCATTGGGTAGCAGTTCAGCAGCAGTGAACACTGCGTTTGGTCTTCCACTGTACCCCACTGTATGGCAATAGAGATCGAGTGAAAAGCTTTGGATATGAGAAATAACATCTTATTTGCCTTTTTTAACCACACTTAATACTTGAGGAGACCAAGATAAGTCACTTGCAATTATTACATCTAAGTCAGTTTGTTGATCCACTGCTACTAGGACTTCAGCAATAACTTTATAAAAATATTTAGGGATGTTATATCTCATATGTAGAACGATACTCTTGGAGGTCTTGATAGGTAACAACTAGATGTTACACCATTCTTGTATTCTTGAGAGGTCCTCCGTTATAGTGTCGTAATGAAGAAGCGGGTTGTTAAAAAGTTTTAGACCGTCCGCATAAAAGAGACAGTTCGATTTAATAAGTTTACGAAGATCTGAGATAAATATAATAAATAGGATAGAGCCCAATGAGGATTCTTCACTTATCCATTTTAGGAGCTTGCCTCGAATACTTACATGTTTCATTTTGTGCAAAAGGTACTGTATGTGCACTTTATCAAAGACACCCCTAGATCTAACGCATGACTCTACAAATTTGTGGCCGTTAGCAAATTACTGGTAACAGAAGGTCCTGGTAAAAATTCGTGCTGTTCAGGTGGAACAGTGTTGTGCTCAAGTAGAAATGGCAGTAATTCAGCGACTATGAGTTTTTCCATTACGCTGCATACGATAGAGGTAAGGCTAATCGGCCGATAATTATTAACACTCAACTTATCCCCCTTTTTAAAGATCGGTGTGATTACCGCACTTTTCCAGACCTCTGGAATATCGTCTACTTCAAGAGATCGTTAAAGTATTGGTACAAGATAAGGGGATATTACTTCTGCCGTTCGTTTTAAGACAATGGAATGAAGACCATTAGGGGCGGGTGCACAATGTTCAGATAGATTTTTCAGGATTTTTAGAACTCTATCTGACATATGTTTATGGTAATTAAGCCATCACCAACACGAGTAGCAGGATCCATATATGGTAAAGATTTTTTAGTCGACATTGTAAATGTGCATGCGAAGTAAAGTGCAAACAGGTTGCTGGTCTCTTCATTGTGGCTGCATAACGTTCCATAAGGCTTCCTTAGTAGTGGTATACTTACTTTGGATTTCAACTTGTTTCTGATGTAACTATAGAATGGCTTCTCACCAGCTGTTGGGGAGCCTCTCAGTTTTCCGTTATGTTTGGAAAATTCCTGATTGCTAGCTCGCCTTGGACGTTAATGGACTGTATTGATTTTATTTTTCACTAAATTATACACACGTTGAAAGCAAAGTAGGTAATTTATTCGCAATAAATTAGTACACAAACATTTGAACATTTAAACAAAGAATTAACGTTTCTCGGTGTGGACTGCTCGCGTCCAGTCTGGTCGACTGTCGGATCGTAAGTGAAGGGCAGTCGCGCCCAAGAAGTGCTGAAAGGCGCATAGTACAACGCACAACTACTAGCGAGGCGGCACAATTTTATGAAACACTTAACATACCGCCCGCCTTGGAAAGAGTAACCTTTCAAATAACAACAGTACACATTTGACATGTAACAGCTAGTGTAAGACATGTAACCAAAATCGACATATACAAAGCATAATACTACATAGATCTTAAGGTAATACAAGAAAACCCGAACAATGGATAGCCAAAAGGCTTTACGAAACACTGCGCAAGACGCTAACGTACTAGTTCACAACACTAGGTAGCGGGCACAGCTTGGCGAAGGATCGCTTTACGATTCCTGACACAGTTTTCACTGACGCCACACGTGTAACGCCGTCAAGGCCAGGGTGCAGCTCGGTGACCCGACCTAACCTCCACTTCAGAGGGGAAAGATTGTCATCCTTGATGAGGACCATGGAACCAGGCTGGAGGTCCGAAGTGTGTGTGCGCCATTTGGTGCGCTGTTGGAGTTTCGAGATGTACTCTTTACTCCATCTTTTCCATACATTCTGGTGGAGCTGTTGTATTCTTTGGTATCTAGACAGCCGAGACTCGGCTATCTCAGTAACGTTGGGATCAGGCAGTGACACCAAAGGACGACCGATCAGAAAATGAGCAGGAGTCAAAGGCTGAAGATCGTTTGGATCAGCGGACAAAGGAGACAGGGGTCGGGAGTTTAAGGTCGCTTCCACCTGTGCTAGCAAAGTGCAAAATTCATCGTAATTTAGACTAGCGTTACCTATAAAGCGCCGTATGTGATGTTTGGAGGACTTAATTCCGGCCTCCCACAATCCGCCAAAGTGGGGACTGTGCGCGGGTATAAAATGCCAAGCTACTCCGTCGCTCGCGGCTGATTCGGAAATAGAAAGGCCTTGTTCCGCAAGAAGTAGTCCTAATTCGATTAATTCGGAATTAGCGCCGACAAAGTTAGTGCCATTGTCTGAATAGACATGGAGCGGTTTGCCTCGACGAGCTACAAACCGGCGAAAGGCCATTAAGAAGGTTTCAGTAGAAAGGTCAGCGACCAATTCAAGGTGCACTGCTTTTGTGACAAAACAAACGAATAGACAAAGGTAGGACTTTACTAGTTTAGAACCACGTCCTTTGCGATCCTTTATCATAAACGGTCCACCATAATCGATACCAGTTGTATGAAATGGGGGCGATGATTGAATACGAGAGGCTGGCAGATCTCCCATTATGGGTTCGGTTAACTTAGGAGAAAATCTAAAACACCGCAAGCATTGATGAACCACTTGCTTGACTATATTTCTGCCAGAGGTAATCCAATATCGTTCTCTGAGATTAGCTAACAGCATTTGAGGTCCGGCAAGGAGAAGCCGAAGGTGCTCATGTGAGACTAGGAGTTTGGCGAATGGATGTTTGCCAGAAATCACTAGAGGAAACTTCTTGTCAAAAGGTAATTGAGAGTTGTGGAGCCTACCACCAACTCTTAGCAGTCCCTTGGAATCCAGATAGGGGTTCAAGGATATCAAAGCAGAAGATTGTTTCACAGGCTTGTTCTGTGACAACAGCTTAAATTCGTCAGGAAATGACTCGCGTTGTGAAAACCTTGCAAGCCTTACCAGGGATGATTGCAGTTCATCTGTAGAAAGGGGCCCAGAAAGACGATCAGCTTTGAGGGTCCGCGCATTGTTATAAAAATGAAAGCAATAGGCTGTAACTCGTTGTAAGCGAGCCAAACTTGAATACTGATTGAACGGAAATGGTTCAACAGAGGTTACAGAAAAACTCTGAACTTCTTTTTTGAATTCTGGAAGCTCAGCAAGAACATGTCTGGAAGTAGGCCAAGATGCCTCACCTTCGCTTAGCCAGGCGGGACCATGCCACCAAAGGCTTAATTCTTTTAAAACTAAAGGAGAGACTCTCCTAGTGAGAAGATCAGCAGGATTTCCCGCGGTAGGAACATGCCTCCACGTGGCATCAGAAGTGAGTTGCTGAACATCAGCAACTCTGTTACACACAAAGGTTTTAAGAAGATTTGGACTGGTTTTCAACCATCCTAGCACTGTTGTGAAATCTGTCCAGAAAACAATTCTAGATATGGGCAAATCAAGTGCCTTTATGACTTGCACGGAAAGTTTACTTAGAAGAACAGCTCCGCAGAGCTCGAGCTTCGGAATTGTCAAGGGCTTTAAAGGGGCTACCTTGGCCTTGGAACAGAGAAGGTGCACTTGTACTTCCCCTTCCTGATTCTTGGAACGGAGGTATATCGACGAACCGTAACCATTGTTGGAGGCGTCGCAAAAACCATGGAGTTCTATCTCAACCACGCGCCGACAGAGGACGTGACGACGAATTGCTAAATCATTGAGCATGAGAAGGTCATTTCGATACGTAACCCACTTTTCTTGTATGGCGTTGGAAACGGGTTCATCCCAATTCAACTTTTCCATCCAAAGTTGTTGCAAAAGAACCTTGGCACCCATGGTGCATGGACTTAGCAGACCCAGCGGGTCAAATATCTGCGATATTTCAGACAAGATGCTACGCTTGGTAGCCTTACTACTTGTAGAATTTGAAATATTGAACATCAGATGATCGCTTTTGAAGGACCAAATCAAACCAAGGCTGCTTGTGTGCTCGTGTGCACTGAAATCAAGAACACCAGGATGCAAATCGGAATCTGAGATTCCATCGAGAACTTCGGGAGAATTAGAAATCCACTTTCTAAGTTTGAAACACCCTGAATCAAGAATCTGATTCAAGTTTGAACAGATAATACGCGCTTTCTCAGGAGTGTCGGCACCTGTCAGAAGGTCGTCGAAGTAGAAGTCCTCCTTTATCACTCGAGAGACTTCGGGATTTGAAGCTGCACATTCGATGCCCAATTGGGTCAAACATCTAATGGCTAGAAAAGACGCTGAAGCGGTGCCATACGTAACTGTATTCAGATCGTATGACAGAAGAGGCTCAGTTGGAGAGGATCGCCAAAGGATTCTCTGAAGGGGCCTATGGTCAGGATTCACCAGAACCTGACGATACATTTTCTCAATGTCGGCTGATATAGCGTACAAATGCTTGCGAAAGCGAACAAGAATGGAAAATAAGTCTTGTTGCACGGTTGGGCCAACCATCTGAATACTGTTCAGAGATTGCCCGGAAGTGGTTGCTTGGGAACCATTGAATACAACTCGGAGTTTAGTTGTCAGGCTTTCCTCTTTTAAGACTCCGTGGTGGGTAGATAATAGGATATCTCGTTTGAATTAGGGTTTGAAACGGACATATGACCTAATTCAGAATATTCATTCATGAAACTCGAATAGCGATTGGACAAGTCAGGGT
Source organism: Agriotes lineatus (assembly GCA_940337035.1). Lineage (NCBI taxonomy): Eukaryota > Metazoa > Arthropoda > Insecta > Coleoptera > Elateridae > Agriotes > Agriotes lineatus. The sequence goes on from CALNHX010006183.1 coordinate 54,867, forward strand.
TCGCTTCTCTAATGATAAGAATCTTTTCTGAGCGATTTGCAATGAATCACCCAATACTTCTACAGGTTCCTTGAGAGGGATAGAGACAACGAATCGACCATTCGCTTCTCGTTGCGTATTTTGCACGAAATGTGCCTCACAGGCGTTCTCTTCATTTGTGCGGACCTTTTCCTCTGGGTAATGTTCGAGTTGCCAAAACCTAGCAATGGGATCAGAAGCATTCTCGATTGTGCCAAGATTGCACTGTACAGGGTACGCAGAAGGGGGGCCTGTAGGGCCAGAAACAATCCAGCCAAAACGAGTTTTTTGGAGGATGGGAAGATTTGGGCCTAGACCAATTTGTCCAATACAAAGGAGCTGCCAGAAAATGGGCGAACCAATCAGAATGTCGATGGTGCCCGGTTGGTCGTAGGACAGATCTGATAACTTGATGTTATCAGGAATCTTGAAACTGTTTCGCGGGACGCGAAAACTTGGGGTTGTACCTGTAATCTCGTCGAGAACAAGACAGGATAGACCAATACTGTATGAGGTGTGAGGGGCTTGCAGCTTGATATCACACCTAGCTTTGATTTGAGAAGTAGCTTTACTTAAGCCAGAAACAGTAACGTTGACTTCACGAGTTGGAAGCTTCAACCTTTTACACAGATCTGAACGTATGAAGTTCGATTGGGAACCGGAATCCAGCAGGATTCGCACAACATGAGGCGTACCATCATCAGCGATGAGTTTAGCGGTAGCCATAGGTAAGAGTACCTGCAAAGCATTAGAACAGAATGCCGAAATCGATTGATTTAGTTCAACAGGGGTTTCTGCCGACATCGCAGATCCTGGTTGACTAGAAGAAGCATTTTAAGGTTTATCCTCATGAAGAAGGGTGTTGTGCCTTGATTTGCTTTTTCTACACGTATATTTGGAGCTACAGCGGCTCGAAAGGTGACCCTGAGTTAGGCAATTGAAGCATACACGGAGCTCTTTTGCCTTTGAACTTCTGTAAAGAGAAGACAGCTTGACAAACTTATCGCATTTGTACAAGGAATGAGATCCTTTACAAAGTGGACACGAAGGGGTACCTGACACAAATGATTTCGAATGTACCTTGGAAGACTTTTCGGGTACAAGCTTAATATTTTTTACTTCCAGAGTTTCTAGAAGATTTGCTGTGTTTTGCAGAAATTCCTTGAACTCGTCAAGATTAGGCAGGTCAGAACTTGACCGGTTTCTAAGGACCTCCCATTCACGGAATGTCGTGGGGTCCAGTTTTTTAGAAACGACATAAATGATAACAACATCAAGAAGCTCGCTTTCGGTAGCTAATGATTTGATTGCTGTAAAATGTTTGAATAACATATCGCTAATCGTACGTAATTTAGTTGCAGATTCCTTACTGCACGATTCAAGTTCAAAAATAGCATTGAGGTGGTTATGAATCAGAATTTTTGGATCATTGTAACGATTACACAATGCATCCCAAGCTAGAGTATAATTACTCGCAGTAAACTCTAAACTTTTTATAATTTGGCTTGCATCACCCTGTAAACTAGCCTTTAAGTAATGCAGCTTTTGAATATTAGTCAGCGTTTGATTCTTATGAATTAAACTAATAAAAATCTCACGAAATTCCAACCACTCTGACACGTTCCCTGAATATTTGGGAATCGAGATGGTAAGAGGGCGTACAGCTCGATTATTGCAATGCGAGCTGCAGTTTGAATGCGTTGACCCCACGCTACCGCTAGGAGATCCAGAACGATCTGGTGCAACATCAGACTGTTTGTTGTATTCATTAATCAAATATTTAGCTTGTGAGATTGCAAAATAATAAGAATCTTCAAATTCTACTTGATGTTGCATTTCAGATTCTACATCCTTACTGGTTTCTAAAATTTGCTCATGAACCGCATAATATTCTGATAACAAAGTGGCTGTATCATTGAATTTTTCTTGCAATTGAATAATCTGAGCGCTAGATAAGAATTGATCTTCATCGTGAATTGTTTGCAAAGATTGCACGTAATTTGCAAAACGCGTAACCTTGCCTTTGATTGAGCCTCGTACTCTTACAAGCGAATCCATAATTGTTGAAATTAAAACAGTTTAACGGATCGAACCAACTTTCGTACGCTACTGGTACGGAATTTTGTTTACAACGCAAGACAGCTGCCACGACGCGAGATTAACTTGGCGCTAACGACGCAGAAAACTACACTGGTACAACGACTGCAATATGAAACATGCAGGGGATATGTACTCGCGAATCAAACGAAATAGCTTGGCATTTCACGCAATTAAAATGTTTATATGACTCATAAACCATTTGTTTACGCAATAATACGCAGCTGAAATTATGCACATGCAGAGACACAGATGATAGAAAACCAAATTCATGCATAGGAATTCTCACAAAGGAAATTAGGCTTACATTGATATTGTTGTGTGCCGCCTTTTTCTTGTTGTGGCTTGAACTGCCGTCTCGTCTGCAGCTGGCTTGCCCACCTGCACGAACTTGGCGCGGGACTCGGCGTTTGGCTTTCTCGCTCCAACGTTGATAACACCGTCTGCTGTCTTCCTTCCTCTCGTTAGGGATGAATTTAACACGATTGAAACTGCGTGTTGTACTTACTTGCCTTGTACAACTGCAAATCCGGGCCGATGATCCATGCGGCTCGAAGGAACAATGCTGGGCTGCTTTTCCGGGCTCGTACTAATCCGGATCGATGGACCAATGTTGGGGAGCCTCTCAGTTTTCCGTTATGTTTGGAAAATTCCTGATTGCTAGCTCGCCTTGGACGTTAATGGACTGTATTGATTTTATTTTTCACTAAATTATACACACGTTGAAAGCAAAGTAGGTAATTTATTCGCAATAAATTAGTACACAAGCATTTGAACATTTAAACAAAGAATTAACGTTTCTCGGTGTGGACTGCTCGCGTCCAGTCTGGTCGACTGTCGGAGGGTAAGTAAAGGGCAGTCGCGCCCAAGAAGTGCTGAAAGGCGCATAGTACAACGCACAACTACAAGCGAGGCGGCACAATTTTATGAAACACTTAACACCAGCGTTAATTAGCTGCGCCTCAAAAGTTGATCTAGCTGTTCGTAACTCAGTGGTCAAATTTCTTGAGTAGTAAGTAAAAAGTTCCATGAAAATGCAACGTTAAGATTAGAGGCATTTAATATAGACAAGTCTTTCTTGATGAGATTTCCTTTTATTGCGGCAAAATCTGCTTGAAAAATATCAGTGATGTTCGGATCGTAAGTGTGGTAAACTATTTGTACTGTTGCAATTATGCTAATATGGTCAGACGATTCTACTGGAGGAAAGTAACATATTCCAGAAAAAAGGTTAGGATCGGGAGTAAGTATCAGATCAAGAAGTGAAGGATCTTGACTTATTCTTATGCGAGTTGGAACAGCAAAAATTCTGTCGAATTAATGGTTTAAATGTAACATTAATACCGTGTATGCCCTCCTCTACTTCTAATTACGGCATTCATGCGCCTTGGCATGCTGGAGATTAGATTTTCAATAATTTCCTGAGGAATATTCTCCCGTTCCGCAATTACTACATCTACCAGTTCATTGTGGTTGGCAGGTGAAGGTGTACTACCTCGGACCTTTTTGTGAGAGCGTCCCATAGATGCTCTATGGGATTTAAATCGGGAAATAATGGAATACCAACAGCATTCAAGTAGTCGATAACATGTCTAGCCACGTAGATACGAGCATTATCTTGCACGAATAAAAAATTGGTTTCCCCACAAGGAGCAAATGGCATTACATGTTGAACTATGATGTTTTTCAGATAATAACTCTCATTCATAGACCTTACACGTATAGGGAACAACTCTGTGCGACCGTTGAAGCAGATCCCCCCCCCCCCAAAACATTACAGAGCCGCCACCAAAACGGACCCTTGGAGAGATATTGCAACTTGCAAATCTCTCTCCTTCCCTTCGCCAGACACGGTCGCGTCCGTCAGGAGTTGTGAGGCTAACCCTCGTTTCATCTGAGAATAAAACCTTCTTCCAATCATCAACAGTCCAGTGTTGATGATTTCTGGCAAAACGCAATCTTTGAATTTTGTGATCTCTGGTGAGTAATAGTTTTTTGCCGGTCTTCTGCTGCTTAAGCCAGCTTCATGTAAACGTCTTCTAACTGTTCGAGACGATATTACAAGATTGCGAACAACTGCAAGCTCATTCTTTAACACAGTACTAGTGATTCTCATGTTTCTTAGAGCGGATTGCCTAAGAAAACGCTCATCCCTTGGACTGGTTCGCCGTTTTCGTCCTTGCCCTGGTCTTGGAAAGTGAGATCCTGTTTCGTTAAATCGTGTAACCATGCGACTTATGCTGGAATGATGTCTTTCTATCAAATTTGCAACAAAACGCATCGAGTATTTTTCATCCAGCAAGGTTGCCTCTTCCACGAATAAATTTCTTGGGTGATTCATTTTTCAAGTTTAAAACACTTGTAACTGATACAATCGATAACAAAAACTTGATGACTAAAGATAACTTGTCTTAATAAGCAGTTTCCGAACAGATTTCAAATCAATGTTTGGTAAAAGTGCTTTAATTGACAATTGTAATATTAAAACTAAACATTTCTTGACAGCATTTGTTTGAAACATTAGAGGAAATCCAAAGGCTACTTGCAAGACAGTTAGCAAACTAAAAGTTATCAATTTCTCGAAATTAAAAAATAGAGATTTATGCATTAAGGGAGATATGAATATGTATTTTCCCTGAGGTTAGCATGTGTTACAGACCGACGGCCTCTGGCCCTAGGTCTGTAAGTCAACCGAGGGTAAAAAACATGAATATCTCCCGTGGTGCATACAATATTTTATTTACTAGCATATTAGCAACAATAGTATGAAATGTCAAAATGTCATAATGACATTTAAAATTAGAATATTTAAGTAACATCAAGGGTTGCCTAAATGTATGGTTGCTAAGATATGGCCTATAGTTGCATGGTTACCATGAGTTTGAGGGAAAAAAAATTTGACAGGTCCCTTGGGAGTTATGAGTAGCTTTTCATATTTTGTTTCTATGACAAAAATGTACAATATCACGCTGCTAGTAAATAAAATATATTAGTGGTGCGTTAATTTTGTCCAGGAGTTTATTTAATTGTGAGATTCTTTTCTCCCGCTTCTGTGCGTTGATTTAATTGAAAGCGGAATTTTTTAGTAGGTTTAGTTGATATGGAGTTTGGTCATCTTTAATGGTAATATTTTTAAAAACAGGGGACATTTGTGATTCGGATTTATTGCGTAAGATATTAATAACCGTTTGCCTATCGTCAAATGAGATTCGCAAAGAACGAGGTTTGCCATGATCAATCACTTTTCCTAGGCGATGTTGAGAGACTGGCTCAAATTTCTTGTCCTTATCAGCAATTTTATTTAAGATCTTTCTGACACAGTCGTTGCTTTCCGGGTTTTCTGGTATTCCGTAAAATATTACATTTTTTTCATTACCGATGCGGTCGCGAGCCTCTCGAATAACAGTTTCCATAACACTCGGTGAAATAGTAATTTACGTTACAAGACCGGAATGTAGTGTTTTGCAGGTCGAATCAAGTAGATTTCAGGGCGAGCCATAGGCGAGCCGTTGAAGCTTGGGGAGACCTGCAAAGCACTTACCGGTCGTGTATCGTACAATATGTTTTTACGACATCCGAGTCCATACTTTCAAACTTGCGAATTCACTTTCAAAAACTCAAAAAAATTATGACATTAGTATCGATTATTTCACTTATGCAAACTATAACACACACTTGTTTCCATGGTAATGAAGGCACCAGGGACCGGCAATAGTAATTAACGTATTTAGAGGGGTACCCCAGTCTTAACATTCGAGCATGCGTAGCGAGAGTGGTAATTTATGTGAGAAATTTTAAGACGGTTAACCCTCGAAATGCGTTCATTAGTTTATTGTTCATTGAGGCAATAATTTTGAATCAATAATAATTACTAAAAACTGTTAAATCGAAATCAGTGTTTAACATGATCGCGTCCTCGAATGTTAAGATACATTTAACATGCATCCACTCATTTAACATGCATGTTAAATGAGTTGATGCATGTTAAAGGTATTTTAACATTTGAGGACGCGATCATGTTACACACTGTTTAACATTTCAATGAACAATAAGAGCTTTTACCGATCCCTGATGCCCGTTTTCCATTCTTGATCGGAAGCCGTTACTTTCCGGCGAAAAAATTCTCCAGAAACCGCATATTTTCTAGTCGGTCGTAAAAAATCATTTACGGGTGAACTGGCCAGTTTCTGTTCTAATTTGTCAATCTGTAATTTCAGGTTGGTAAATATTGCTTTTAATTCCTGCATTTGCGATTTTTTTAGCAACACAGTGGTTGCAGTGAAAGATTGGCTTTCGTCCATCTGAAGCAGGCAACAGCTGGATAAAGGCAAGCAATAATCCGGAGCAAGACGAATGCCAACGCAAACGGCATTTATCGCGCGCGCGTGCGCACACAGACACACACACACACACACACACGCGCGCGCGCACACACCCACACACCCACACACACACACACACCGACAGACATTTTTAAAAACCACTTTTTTGGGTTCCTAGAGGCTCAAAACGGATATTTCTGTGAAAATCTCGATTTCCAAAATTTTCATGATTCCAAGACTTCCCTATACCTATGGGTATGGGAAAGTAAAAGTGTATCTAGAGCTGCAAAGGTTAGGTTGTACAAGACGGTCATACAACCTACAGTTCTATATCGACGAGATATGTATGATGACCCAAGAAACTGAAAAAAGACTGGAGATCTGGGAGCGGAAGGTTTTACGAAGGATTTTTGGAGGGAAGAAGGTAAAGAGATTGTAGTGCAGGAGAACAAACAACGAGGTAATGGACATGTACGGGCAAGCTAGTTTTGTAAAAGTGGTGAAGATGAAACGAGTAAGGCGGTTGGGGCATGTCACCCGCCTGAGTAACAGGAGAACGGCAAGACTAGCATTAGAGGGAGGTGAAGGCACACGAAGAAGAAGAGGTCGTCCCAAAATAAAATGGCTGGATGCAGTAATCAAAGACCTCAAACAGCTGGGAGTGAGTACAACTGGAAGTCTATTTCTGACTAACGCATACAAAGCCCATAAACTGTATTCTAGCACATCTGATTAACTATGTTCACATTTTCGCCACCAATCTGTATATAATAAACCCTATTAAAGCACTATTTTCAATGTTTTAATAGCCACATTAAAACATCAAAGTAGATAATAGTTATTTGTATACCTAAACTGCGAAATGACAGTTTGACGTAACTAGGAATGTTGGGCCGGCGAGACAAAGTCTAGTCCGCCCAATTATTCCGGGGAAGCCAAACATTTCGCGAAAGCGGCATACACAATTTTTTTTTGTGCAATAGTAATGCATATTATCATCATGCAACACACCTTATCAATTTGTTGTGCAAACTTGCCGACAGGTTTGCGGCCGCAAAATTTATTTCCGCGGCCGTTACCAATAACAACGGCCGCGAAGTAGCAACAGCCGCAAAAACGAATTTTGAGGCCGTAATTACGTCCACAAAAATCAAATTTTCAGCACGGTTGCACAAAAAAAAACTATTTTCCACGACCCCTACTTAAAGAAGGCCTTTTACCTATAGCTTGTCGAACTGAAAATGAAATAGTATAGGTCAGTTTATTTTAGCACATGTGCTAATAAACAATTGATTTTGAGTTTATGTCTTTTAAACATGTAACTGAGCTTATAAAGCTATTCAAGTTTCTTTTATCATTTGAGGTACAGCATTTCAACTAATTAAAGCATTATGTAATGAACAAAGTAAAATTATTACTATAAATAATTAGTTATGACAACTAACTTTGACAACTACCGGCTGCAGAAATAGTCACAGGTGCCGACTACTTAACCACTGCCATTTTTTTATAACAAATTATTATAACTGTTAAAAATGTAGCCTTTGTTCAATCCACATGTATGAATTAATACCAGTAATTTAAGGCCATAGAAAAAATATTGTTTGCAAACTAGTGCTAAAAGTGTTTTTGCACTTGACAAGTTATGAAACTCAGTCTACCGTAATTAAATTAAAAGGTCGTCGAAACGACTTTTTAAAACACACTTTTATTTTACAACGGTAATGTTACACGTTGGAGCGCCAATATACAGTTAGACAATTTCTTACTTCTAACGCAAACCAAGTACTTGCTGCTATGCATAAAACTGAAGCTAAGGTACAATACTAACCTATATAATATTTCTAATCTACTAAGATAAGCTCTATCAAGAATGCACGAGGCAGGAAGCTCGTAGTAGTAAAATGCAACTCCTCCGCCCAAAAAAAATATTCAATAAGGAATTTTAAATATGCCTTGTTGAACATACAAAGATAAAAGAAAATTAAACTTATGCATTTACGTTATGTGATTCAAAATCTTTATTTAAAAATCTAATAAACTTAATTTTCAATGTATTTCTATTATAATACATACATAGCATAAAGATAATTATTATAAGAATGGTTAGTAGCGTAAATATCATTGCAGACACACTTTGATTATTTATTGAATTGGTCATAATTTACTGGTTTTAATAAATGTTCGTATTTATTAAGTTTGATTCTGTATTCAACCAATTTTTGAGTATCGACGGGAATTAAGTCGATTTTTGAGACGTTTATATGATTTGATTCGGGAATTATTAAACGGTCAATATTTGAAATTTTCAATTTAACAATTTTGTTCGAGGTGCTTTTAGCAATAAATAACATATGTTCTTGATTTATTAAAACAACACAGTCTAAACTTAAGTGCAAAAGGTTAGAGTCAGATATTGCTTTTCTAAAATTTTGTGTATTACATTTAGATTGAACAAATATGGGGTACATGTTTTATTATTGTTAAATGAAAGTAGTTGTGTTTCGCATAATTGGTCATTAGGGATTTCCAAGTAATTATTTTGATTACAAAAATAGGTATCTAAGGTTAAAAGTTTGCAATGACTTATTTCGACCAGAATACTATTTTTAACATTGAATAATAAGGTATTGTAGGTAGGACTGATCATACGGAATTGATAATCTTTAATAAAAATTGGAAATGGTATTAATTGTATCATTTGATAATTGTTAGGGGCATTTCAAAGATACATGTAATTATTCTATTTTTAATCTGAAAAACTTTTCTAATAATAATAGATTCATATAAATGTAAATATTGCGAATCTGTAGGGTAAGGAACAGTTGAAGCTTTTTCTGAAATACCACTAGGATATGCAAAAATTGCGTTTAGATTAAATCATCTTTGTTAATTAGTGGCATGTGCATTTGTTGATTTTGAGCAAACGTTAACCCGTTTTCTAGTTCTAAACAAGTATTAATAAGTAGTTGTAAAGATTGAATTGCTTCTATTCTAACTGTTTTTAAAGAATATGTGGCAAGATTTTTACCTAATTCCTCATTTTGTAAAATAATTTTATTTATGTTTCTGTCTAATAGTACTTGACTTTTTGCTATATCGCTTATTACTGATATTGTGTCATTCAAAATGTTGGTTAGGTCTAATATAATAGCATTATGAATTTTGTTACTTTCTTGTAATTTGATAATCATTGATTCGTATCTAACTCCATCGTTGGCGTTGAGGTTGCCTGTTAGAAATTTGAAAGCGGATTCTAGTCCGTCGAAAAGTCCTCTTTTATTAATTTTGTGTATAACATCGGGAAATAATTGATTCAGAAGTTTATCGGTTTTTTTCTAGGTATTGTTTTAGTATTGAGTAAATTATTATGGTTGATAATATCATATTTTTTTTAAAATCTTGTATATTCAATAACATTATTTTCATACTTTCAAGTAACGGTATAATTTTCATTAAATTATTTCTAAGTGCGTCATATTTAATAATAATAGGGGTATAATCTACGTTTCTAATGAGCTTCCATTCGCTCTGTTTAAGAACTACTTACATTACCTACAGTTAAGCAATATAGTCCTGAATTATCTCTTATATTATTTACAGTTATATCGCCATATATAACAGGTGATTGAATAATCAGGCTACAGGCGATGAGGGTAGTAAGCCTGAAAGAGACAGTAATTCGTTAGCGTGTCTTTTGATGCTCGATGATCCATTATGTGGCATTAAATCATAAGTATCATGTTCGAGAATTTGCTATATTGTAAAAGGTCCTATGAATGTTTCGGCATGAGAGTTATTGTCGTCATTAAAATTACTAATATTTGATGGTCTTATTTATCTGTCAGATATAATTTTTACTTGAGGTTTTTCTGGTTTTTGTGGTTCAATGGTCAGTATTGTGAAAGAGTCTTGTATATCAGGGGTGCTTGCTCTACTTTCCATTAAACTTTCATTATCGTTATTAGCATTGGTGTATGAAGTCTATCGGGTGTTTTTGTAGTCATAGGGTGAATTTGAACTCGAGATAAAATATTAGCACTTTATTTAATTTGCCTGGCAAATAATTTATGTTAAAATCATATTACCCTAATTTAAGTGCCCAACGGGTTAATTTTGAATTTGGTTCCTTTAAATTTTTAAGCCATACAAGTGGTCTATGATCGGTGTACAAGGCGAATTTTACTCCATATAAATATGGACGAAATTGTTTCGTTGCCCAAACTATGGCCAGAAGTTCTCGTTCAATTGTAGTATTTTTTTGTTCTGCGTTATTAAGGGTTCTGGAGCATAATAAATGGGTTTTCCATTTTGAGATCATACCGCGCTTATCGCATGTTTAGATGCATCGGTTGTTAACTCGAAAGGTTCTTTAAAGTCGGTATATTGAAGTACAGGTTTATTCATTAAAATTCGTCTACAGTATTGGAAGTTTTTTTAAAATTCAGGGGTGTGTACAACTTTGTTTTCTTTTTTTTAGACATACAGTTAAAGATTTCGTTATTTTAGCAAAGTCTTTGACAAATTTTCTGTAATATCCAAATAGTCCTAATATTGATTTTATCTCTATTCATTATTACGCTCAGTTTGTAGTTTTGCATGCAAAATTCGAAATAGCAAATTAGTATCTACTTTTAAGAATAGAGTACATTTTTTCCCTGAATGGTTAGGCAAGCCTATTTACATTTTTGACAAATTCAGCAATTTACAGCTATATTCCTATCTGCTTGACCCACCCGCTTGCATTCCTATAGTGTTTCCTCCTTTTCAAATTTTGGTACACTTGATAACCAGAGATTGTGGACTGCGTTTGGCAAACTTTCTCTATCCTATTCCATCCCAGATTCGGTCGTAGGAGGTTGCTGCCCTGGGTTCCTAGCTTCGTCAGCTTGGATATAGCTAGCTGTGATTAATTTAGTCGCCGGCTTCTAAATTCTCTTTTAACATCAGATTGCTTGAAACATTACAGAACGAATTATGAATTTCTTATAGATCATAGCACCCCGTGTGAAGCCTCATAAACTGCAATGTACCGCCCTTCTAAATTTTGAACATCATAAAATTGGCTCAGTAAACCAACCCTGGTGGTTGAACGTTGGCATCTCCTTATACTTGCGCTGTTTGCACCCAGGTCCCGTCTTGGACAGTACTCTGCTTCACAAAATTCACTTTAATATTTAGGGCTATATTTTTGTTTGCAGACTTATTTAGACATGCCACGTGATGTGTAGACCTCCGCTTCACGGAAACCGCGATTGTAATGAAAGTCAGTTATGCTTTTGAGTTTATTTATTTGATCTATGATTTGGAGACGCAACTAGGTAGTTATTTAGCATCTAATGCTTTTTAGGCTATTTTTTTTTGTTTACGCAGCACTACTTTTTCTAATATGTCGAACCTGTGATATAGCTATGATATTTATTGGATTGTTTATGTATTTTTGGTGTGTGTTTATATATGTTTCTATGCATTGTTTATGGTATGCACTATAGAACCGAGTAGTTAATAGATATCGTTACTAGTTTGTTGTCGAAAAAATTTAGTTAGTTTGGAATATCTTAACCTTGGGGAGGTCTTACCCAAAGATTTGTCTGCGTCGTAGACCTAGCGCCCATTCCTTTAGTTTCTCTTTCAGCTTCGCTGGAACCCCGACCCTTACGACGAATTAGCCAACCTAGGCCGATATTTGCCAGCTGGTAGAACACCCAGTACAACTTTCGCCATATTTCGTTACATCAGGTTTTTGGGGCTGGAAAATTTGTAATTGCTGAAATTTTAGTTTGATCAGGTTTTATTCCTTCTAAAGTTATTATATAACCTAAATATTTTACTGATTTATGTACGAATTCTGATTTGTCTAGCTGAATTTTGATATTAGCGTCGTTACATTTTTGAAATACATTTTTTAAACGTTGCATGTGTTCTTGAAGAGAATTTCCAAAAATTATACATTCTTTTGAACTGGCACTGCCCTTCATCGGTCGAAAAGGCTGTTTTCTCAAGATATGTTTTTTTTAATTTCAATCTGGTGGTAACCAGAGCCAAGATCCAAAGTTGTGAAATATTTAGCTCTGCCAAGATTATGTAAAACTGTTTCAATACGGGGTAATGGATATTTATCTTCGATGGCCTGTTCGTTTAATCTTCGATAGCCAATTAATATGCGCCATTTTTGTTTTCCGGAAGCGTCTTACTTTTTTGGAACGACCCAAATAGGAAAATTATACGATGATTTCGATGGTTCTATAGTATCTTCGTTTAACATTTTATTTATTTGTCTTTTGCCTTTTTCGCAATGAACATGGGGATAACGGTACGTTTTAGTGAATATAAATGATATAGGTGCATTGGTTTAAGTTCTAATGTTTTGTTTTGTCAAATTTGTTACAGATAAATTTATTTCGGGTGAATAAAAAATATCTCTGTATTGAAAACATAAGTCAGTTAAAAGAGCTGTTTCCTCTTCGTTTAAATGGTCTAATCTTAATTTTTTTCTTAAGTTGTTATTTAAAATACTTATGGAGCTGTTGATTTATTTATATTAAAATTGTTAAGTCTGGTTGATTTTTGTTAAAGGGTTCATAGTCTTCTAAAGATAAAGGATTGTAAATATTAAATTCTTGTGTTTCGTTGGAGATGTTGATGACACTAACTTGTTTTAAACCAATTGTTATATATTTTCACTAATGCGGAAGAGATAATAACTCTTTCATTAAAATTTAATTTTTGTGCTAATTTAGTTCCATTTTTTCCTACTGCCGTTAAAGTTACGAAAAATTCTGTAGGCAGAGGCACTGTAATTTTTTAGACAAAATCTTTATTTTTAAGTTTTGAAAACTGCATTCATTTCGTTTTTGAATTTCTTGTTTAGTTCTTTACCGATTGCAACAAAATGGTATTGTAATTGTTTTTGTGTGAATGTGCTTCCATTTATAGTCTATTCGTAATAATAAATTTGAAAGTAGGTCTGATCCAGGAAGTCTAATGTATTCTTTGTGAAAATTGAATAAATAGCATGTGTGTATTCCGTCTTCATAAAAACTATTGGGGATTGGTAAGTCTGATACACGATTATGCTGTGAGGTTCCATAAGATGTACTTATCTAAAGGTGGATTTATAAATACAATTTGAAAAGTGGTTTCGTACGAGTTCTGGGGAAATTATTGTTTTTGAACTACCTGTATCAATTAATAATTTATTTCTGGTAGCGGGGATAAGGAAGGTTTGACTTAGGGTTAATATTAAAATGTTCAGTGTTTTCCGAGACTCTTAACAAAAATTTTCTGCGTCGTTTTGATCGGGCAATTCATAATATGAATTTGGAGTATGCATCTAGTTCTTGGGGTTCATTTTCATAATATAGAAAGTCTTCATAAAATTCGGAAAATGTTTTCAGAAATAGTTTCGGGAATATTTTCTTGATAATCATCATCGTCGTGATAATGTACTTGCATATTTCGGTTATGACTAAAATATCTATGAATATTTTGTGAGCTTGCTCTAAATTTGTTTGCATTATTTAATTGTTGAGTAGCGGGTCTTTCAATTGTGCTGAAATCCATGGGTTTTGGTTTGTTTGTCTGCTGAAAGTTGGATTTCGGTGCGAAAGCACTATAATTCGGATTGTAACTTATTCTAAAAGGTTTTGATATTTGAGTATATTGGTTTTAATCGTCCTACATTTGAATACTGATTAGAATCATTTTGACTTGGTAGTCTCGACACAAGGATATTCAATTTGTTGTATGACATTGGCTTCTACATATTGAAGGCTAAGTGGTTAGGTTTATTTGACTTTCGATTTTTAAAATTATTTAAAGTTTGTGAATATCGAATATAGTTCCTTTTTTACAATACTTAACGCTTGTTCCAATGGAATTGGATTCCTACTTCCTACAAAGCTTCCTAAATTTGTATTTAGTCCACTCTTAAAAGTTTGCAGTGCTAAATTTTTGTTAGCTTTTAATTTATGGCGTATAATAGCTTAAAATTCTCTACTCAATAAAACCTTTGAATTATAAATTGCAAAATGTGTTCTAACTTAATTAAAGAATTCGGGGTGTTTCTGTTTTGTCTTATTTCAGTCGTCAATTAAAAAATTTAGTTCTGACCTTTGGTCACCAAAATTTTCAATTAATACGGTTTTTAAATCTGTCCAAGGATCATATTCGTAACCTGTGATTATTTCCAAAGCTTGACCTTTCAATTTATTCCATATTGAGATTAAACCAACTTGATTGACATAATAGTTTAATAGAATTATCTGTGCAAAATTTGCATGCATTTGATTTCCGTCATATGTGGGTATTACATTTAATAATTCTATGCTAAAATGTAGGGGAAACACTGATGTGGCTTGCTCAAACATATTTGAATTGTTTTTACTATTATTTAAAAATAAAATTCTAGACATTCTACCTAAAGATGATCTCGATCAATCTCGTGACAAAATTTTAACTTTTACTCGGTTTTATATTTTTGTTTATGACAGTAAACAGTTTATATACTAGGGGTTTCTACTCAGTGATGGTGTAAGGATCTTACACACAAAGCGTGAATATATTTGAAAATTAAGTATACCTAGCGTATACACCAAATGGGCTCGCTTACCGCGCTTTGATCGAGCTTATAATATAAATAATTAAAATTGTTAGTATAAGTAAATTCGTTATTCTAATTCGTTTCATTTGAAAATTATTACTGCATTGCTTGGATTCGTTGAAAATTATTATTTGCTTTTACTTCGAAGCATAAAAATTTATTCATTTAAAATTGTGAAAAGGCACTTACATTGTGTTGAGAAACGACCGCACGTCTGACGTCGAATGGATTGCTATCCTGCTAGCTCCTGTTGTCCTCGACGGACAGCTGATCCCAATGATCAGAAGCTCCCAATGATCATGTGGTTCCAACAACCAAGAGTTGCAGTAGCTGGGTCGACGGGCTGTTCTCACGATCGGACGATGCTTGTTCCTGGAGATGTCTGACGACCCGCTGGATGGTAAGTTTCTGATCTGTGGCAAAGAGCTGATCCTCACGGAAAATGCTGGTCAACTCCATGTTTTTAGTTTATCCAGAATTTCCTCCACTAATCCGAACGACTGATCCAGTTAAATTAAAAGACCGTCGAAACGACTTTTTAAAAAACACTTTTATTTTACAACGGCAATGTTACACGTTGGAGCTGAAATGCACAGTTAGACAATTTTTTACATCTAACGCAAGTCAAGTACTTGCTGCTATGCATACAACTGAAGCTAAGATACAAAACTACTAACCTATATAATATTTCTAATCTACTAAGATAGGCTCTATCTTCCGAGAATGCACAAGGCAGGAAGCGCGTGCATGTCAAGGATTGAAAATTGCAATTAAGTACAATGGGGGATTGTATTAGTATAATGTAACTCGGCTTCGTTTTATAATGTTCAGGTCTCGTGCACTAAACACTCACTTTAGGCACTTGTATCATAAATAGGTATTATTTACTTTCAAGTCGGGATGTGGCTAGTAAAGCACTGAAAACAGTGCTAAGGATCTATTAAATTAGTGTTTTGCATTGTTATTTTCATATAAAAAACGTCGAAACAACCTCCTTTATTTCAGTCAACAGACAGATCGTCATATCGATAAAATGTCAAAATTCAACGTTTCTGATTATTTTTATGCAAGTAGATAATTAATATACAAGTAGTGCTACGTCGGTATTACTCACTACAGAAAAGATTGGACACACGAAATCGTAGGCCGAATGTGCTAATTTTCTTGTGTGTGTAATACCTCCTAACATTATGCGGGCAGTACAACATTTTATCTAACATCTCTCAATAAACTCAGAAGAAAAGCATCCAAACCAAAATCTTTGTTTGAAAGCACACTACCTGTTTGTTTTTACTTTTTCGGTTGCCAGGTGACATCATAACTCGGATGACATTAAATATTATTAAGTAAACGAAAACTCACTAGTTGAATCATGGTAATCAATAAGTCATTCTTCTTAGCATGGAATTTCGGCTTAGACCGCGTAGTATTTGTATATGAACACCAAGCAGTTTCTGGCTTAATGTGCCTTGCACCTTGTGAAGTCGAGCAAAAACCCGCGCGATGGTCATGCTCTTTGGTGGCTCGTGTTGTTTGAGTATCTTGAGAACGAGGATACACCTCAGTGATGCGGCTAGAGAGCATTAGAAATGGTTTAATTCGAACAAGCACAAACCAGAAGAGCGCAAATTACTTGCCTTGCAGCACATGTAAAAGAAAATCAACTTCAATGGCTGAAAAGGGCTATCCCTACTTTAGTACTATGGAAAAGAGCCAGGTTGAAGACGGTAGAGAGAGCTGATCTTCCTCGCCGACACATTTTCACTGCATACTTCCTTAAAAGGGCAGAAAACACGACAGACTGGAGACTCCGCCTCTTATACAAGGACAAATTGAGAATATTCACGCCGAGGGGTGGAGAGTTCTAAGAAGCGAAGCTACCTCCAGCAAGATGCAATTGATCCTGTCAATTAACGAAAGGTCATTTCCAGGACTTAAAAATATGGTCGCCACATACAAGTAAATTGAGAGTGGAAGATTCAAGGACTAAAGATTGTTCAATCAGAACCAATAGAGCAGTCTGAAATACTTCCACAAAAATTGTTACACCTCTGAAAATACAATGGGCTATCAAATCTTTTAAACCCTTCGAAACTCCTTGGGCAAACAACACCTTCCCTGCGCTGCTGCAAGTAGAGATAGAAATACTAACACTGTTAACAAAAATATTCGGTCCAATTCTTGCTCTAAACTTGTATTGTATTGTATATGTATAAAGAATCTGGAAAGAAGTAAGAGTCATCTTCATTCAAAGGCAAGAAGTTGTTAAGTCCTTTAGACCCATTAATCGAAATTCTGTTCTCATCGAAATGATGGAAAAAGTAGAGAGCAGTTACAAAAAATATGGTGCTCTAAAATCTCATTCAGTCCACCATACACAATTCTCCTACCAACCGAGAAAATCGAGAGTTGATGCCTTGCATTGCCTGAGAAGCAATAGTAAAAAGACCATCGATGATCAAGAACATCCAAGGGGCATTCGATAACACCATATACAAATATATACAAAACACACTAACAAAACAAGGCATTGAGGCACCTACAATAGATTGCATTAGAACCATTTTATAAAATGGTTTATAACTTCATTAGTAGCAATCGATAAGATGACAGTAACCGCCGTTACAAACTGCACGCAAGGAGGGAAAGTATCGCCTTTTCTATGGTCACTGGTAGTTGATGACATCCTACCTCGACTAAGAAAAAACGACTTCAACCTACAAGATTACGCACATGTCCTGATAGTACAAATTAGGGGCAAATTTGGGAGTACAATCTCCGATGCTGCTCAAGTTGTCCTTAATATAATAAACATAAGGTGTAAAGAACAACAGCTTAGTGTCAATTCACACAAAACGGTAATTATACCATTCACAAAAACCGAGAAGCCCTATTCTAAATGGGGGTAAAATTGGATTCTCTAAAGATGCCAAATATTTTTGGAGCCATACTAGAACAAAAACTTAATTGGAACGTTCACTTAAAGAGAACCTTAGAAAAGGCAAGATTGACATTATGGTTTTACCAACATCTCTCCCAAAAGGCATGGCGTATAAAATCACACAGTACATATCGATTGAACACATCCATAGTAAAATCCATAATTACGACGCCCTCGTCTGTTGACCCAAGACCAAAATCAAAACCACGCAGGAGTGGCAGAGCAAGTTTTAAAGAACTGCAGCTTTAAAAACGCTTCTCAACACCTCCCCGCCTACTTTAGTAATTAAAAAGGTAAAGGAGCATCTATAGAATGCCCTATAAAGAAAATTGCTAAACTATCTAGGTGGACACATGGAAATACATATACAAACCTTTGTATAACCGGTGTTATACCAACCTTGGTATAATCGTAGTTATTAAAATCACATAGCCTTGACTAAAAAGTATAACAGGCATACTAAAACAATATATAAACTACATAAATGAATTAAACATTTATGAATTTCTTGTTTACTTATATACTCTATTAATTTCTTTATTCATATAATATAAAACTAGACGATCGAAAATTCGCGAGACTCGACGTATTGCCTTATGGCAATATATCTTGTATACTTGACTATTTTCTATCATCTACTTAATAATAATAAAAGTAATAATAATAATTGGTTTTATTGTCAAATCAAACAACAAACGACGGAGTTAAGCAAGTTCAACATCTTGCTGCTCTTCCATTACACCGTAAAGTAAAAATACAACTAAATCTAAAACTAAACTAACATACAGATTTATTTGCTTGTTGCAGTTACTCAGATGCATGGCCATCAATATTAAATTATTTATTTAAGAAATAGCAGAAAAACCAAGTTTAATTAGTAAGAAAAATATGAATCGTTTCGTTAAATTTAGGAGAGAGGCATTTGAAATGTAGTGGTAAACAGTTATATAATTTAACGAGAAGGGTCGTGTATAACGAGCTGTTCTGTGATACGGCGGTTTGAGCAGACACTTACTCCTGACACTGATGTTATGGATATCACTACGAAAACAGATTTTTTTATAAAAATGCGGTGGTGTTTTGAAATTAATAACTTTATAAAATAATGTATATAAATGCAATTTCCATCTATCTGACTGTTTAACCAATGTATTTCTCGAAGTTTATGAAAAACATGATCCCTTCTTTTCAAATCAATAATAAGTTGCAAACACCAGTTTTGTATACGTTGTGTTCTAGCAGAGCCAGTACCCTCTAAGCAAGGCCCGTAAACGATGTCTCAGTAATTAAAATGACAAAGGACTAGAGACTCCAGCAAAATAATTTTCATTTTTCTCTTAGTGCCCACCTGACTTGCAAAAAGTGAACACGTTTAACTAGCTTAAGTAAGTTGAGTGATAAGCTATCGTGTGATAGACGCGAGATCAAGAACACTTCCCGTCGATATAATAATTGTACACCTATTCTGTAAGTAAAATAAATTTACACAGAGAGGCGAAATTACCAATCAAAACAGCCATGCTGCCAGCCGGTAGCGGCTACAATGGACAACAATACGCATATGCTCAGCAACAATTCCTAAATAACTCACCTATAAATATCCCCCAAAGCAGTTTTCCTGGTATTATGCTACAAAATCTTAACTTTTTAAACCAAACAACGTACCAACAATCTTCCAACCAACAATACCCAACCACAGCCCCAGTACCAACAAGTACCTCAATCATTTTTAACTCCTCAATTCTAACAATCACAGTATTTGCACCAAACAAAAAATCACGAAGAACAAAGCCAGCCTATTGATATAGATTAAGATGAAAGCGATGAACGTCAGAAAAATACCAAAACTAACAGTTGGAAAATAGTCAAAGGACGCAAACGTAAACGAATACAAAAATCAAACCCCTTCATTATCAACAACTGACCAACAACAATCAAATTTGCTAACAAGCAGATATGCTATATTAGCAGAAACGTCTGCAAATAATACAATAACAATTAATGAACAAGAGCCAACTCCACCAATAAACAAGCCACCACCCACTTTTGTACAATGTGTAGCTAACTATGACAAAATGGTGGAAAGTCTGACTGCAGTAGCGGAAATAGAGCAATATACGACAAAGAGCCTAACTGGTAATGTGGTCAAAAGAAATGCAAATACTCCTGATATGCACAGAAAAATAATAAAACACATGGGCGAAAAAAATATTGTACACCATACTTACCAGATGAAACAAGACCGGCCATACAAAGTGGTATTAAAACATGTCCACCATTCTACTCCAACTGAAGAAATAACAAAAGCTCTTAAAAAATGGGTCATAAAGTACGAAACATCATAAATTTAAAAAGCAAACGTACAAAAGATCCATTTCCAATATTCTTTATTGATCTCGAACGGGCTGAGAATAACAAAGAAATATACAAAATTAGATCTCTGGAAAACGTGCTTGTCAGCTTTGAACCCCCAAGAAAGAATGTTAATGCACATGATGCCAAAACTAAGGTCATACAAGAACATATTGCAACAGGCCATATGCGTGTGTGAGGTGTGGAGGACCCCACGACTCCAGAACTTGCAAAAAAACAAGGGACACAGCAGCCACATGTGTATTATGCGAGGGATCGCTCCCGGCCAACTACAAGGGATGCTCAGTATATCAAGATCTACAGAAAAAATACCAACTTAACAGTCAAACATCAGTCAGAAGACCTCTTCAGATAACAGAAAGAAATTTCCCATGCCTACGTCACCCACAAACTAACCAACAACCAATTAACCAACTACACCCATCCAATTTAACCTACTCACAAATAGTATCAAATCAGCCCAACCCGAATCAAGTCACGACCCTCCAGCAATTCCTAGAAGAATTTAAATACTTATTTAACCAACTTCTACAAGAAAATAACATAATTTTAAACATACTAAGTACCGTCATTAACAAAATAGCTCATTAATGGGGAACTTTCTCCGATTAGCTTTATGGAACGCCAACGGACTGCAATACAAAAGACTGGAAATTGAAAACTTCTTACATCTAAATAATATAAATATTATGCTCGTGTCAGAGACTCATTTCACTAACAAAACGTACATAAAGATACGACACTATTGTGTCTATTACACGGAACACCCTGATGGTACGGCGCACGGTGGATCAGCAATATTAATCCGCAGTTCTATTTCTCATTATGAACAACCAGAATACAAAACGGACTTCTTGCAAGCCACGACAATCCAAATTAAAAAAACTCACAACCCCACTAACTGTTTCGGCCATTTACTGTCATCCGAGACACAATTTAACACAACAAATCTTACAACCGTTCTTCGAAACTCTGGGTCCAAAATTTATAGTAGGAGGGGATTTCAATGCCAAACATACACACTGGGGTTCGCGCTTAGCAACCACTAAAAGTAGAGTATTATTTAAACTTATTACAGATAACAAATACAACTTCCTATCTACCGGTAATCCAACCTATTGGCCGTCTGATCCAAACAAAAGCCCCGACCTACTAGGTTTTTTCATTACAAAAGGGCTCTCATCAAACTATATGGACGTCACTCCCAATTATGATCTTATTTCTGACCACTCCCCGATAATAGCTACAATTAGCACAACTATTATTTACAAAACACCGAATCTTTCAATTAGTAATAAGAGAACTGATTAGGATATTTTTAAGGACTACATTGAACAGCATCTTAGTAAAAACGTAAGCCTAAAAACTGCAGAGGAAATAGAATACGCAACAAATCACTTCATACCAACGGTACAAGAAGCGGGATGGAACTCCACAACGCAGCCAACAAATATAAAAGATAGCAGCCCCAATATACCAAACGAGGTCATGGAAATTGTGAAAGAAAAAAGGCGGGCAAGAGCTAAATGGCAACACACTCATAGCGTAGAAGACAAAAGAATATTTAACCAATTAAATAATAAACAAAAAAATAAATTAAAATCTGTTCGGAATGAGACCTTTCAAACATACCTGAAATCAATCATTGCCCATGACAACTCAATATGGAAAGCCACTAAGGGCCGATTCTACGATGCAAGTATATACTTAGAATAAGCTATCCGAGGTATAATTGCCAAAGTTTTCTTTGTTACAATAATCGTTTCTAGGGTATTTATTCCCAGGATAACTTTATCCTTGGATTGTAGAACCGGCCCTAAGGGCATTAAACAACCAAAATTTCACATTCCACCAATACGTGATCAAGGAAGTTCATGGTTAAGAACGGATAAAGAGAAGGCAGAAGCATTTGCAGACCACCTAGCAGACGTCTTTCAACCAAATTCTAATGAAGTAGATCCGGAAATAGAAAAAGAATTAGAAACACCGCTACAAATGTCTCCACCAATACGCACGATTGCCATCAAAGAAATTGAGAATGAGATAAAATGGGTAAAAAATAAAAAAGCACCAGGACAAGACCTAATAACGACAATTGTACTAAAACAATTACCTAAACAAGAAATAAAGTTTCTACAAATCCTTTTTAATGGGATCCTCAGACTTACATACTGGCCGTTACAGTTCAAATTTGCACAGATAATACTTATCCCCAAACCTGGCAAACCCCCTAATGATATAAATTCCTATCGTCCTATTAGCCTACTCCCCATAGTGTCCAAGTTGCTTGAGAAACTAGTACTCAGACGTATTAATGAGGATTCACTGCAAGAAGCATGGCTACCTAACCATCAATTTGGATTTCGGCACCAACATTCTGCAATTCAACAATGCCACCGTCTGACAAACACAATCCAAAATGCACTACAAAATAAAACATTCTGCTCTGCCGTTTTCCTGGATGTTAGGCAGGCGTTTGCAATCGTACCTTACATGCAGAACTTTCCAAACAAAAATTGGCAAGGAAGTATCCCAAATCAAAGAAATATGAGCAGGAGTACCCCAGGGAAGTGTGTTGGGGCCTATGTTATACCTACTATTTACCTCCGATCTACCTACAAGAGAACAAACGGAAATAGGAACATTCGCTAATGACACGGCGATACTTACGTGTAACGCGAATCCGGTAGCAGCGTCAGCTGCACTACAAATGCATTTAAATCAAATTGAACAGTGGACACTTAAATGGAAAATCAAAGTAGACGAGAATAAATCGACACACGTTAAATTCACGACAAAACATGAAGAATGGCCACCTGTCACTCTTAATAATAAGTACATCCCTCAGTCAACTGAAGTACCTGGGATTGCATATTGACAGAAGATTGACATAGAAAACCCACATTAAAAAGGAACGATAGGAATTAAACATAAAAACGAAGAAAATGTATTGGCTCATCGGGAAAAACTCCTCATTAACATTAGCCAACAAAGTGTTATTATACAAGACCATCATCCGACCAATCTGGACCTAAGGCTGTCAGCTGTGTGGATGTGCAAGTAGATCTAACGTCGAGGTCAGTCAACGATTCCAGTCTAAAACATACTATTTTTTTGACGACTGAGCATATTATTAAAGGAAAATATCAAATTTCATTTTATCGCAAAAATTAATTGACAATCAAGTTAACATTACTCGCGCAGTCTATGACATGTGACGCGATTATTTCCACAAATGCCGGGCGTTGTCAAGGAAACATTCGGACGTGGCTACCTATTTTGTTCACGTGGAAACCCAAAACGCTCGGCGAGCGGCAAAATGATGAAAACGCACGCTCAGCGGCAAATGTCAACTTTCTGTTGTCAAATGACAGTGAGAAAAATCTACTTTCGTAATATAAACGCATTACAAAAACAAAATTAACCATGTATAGACTTCTTAATTTTAATAGGGATAGAAAGTATAAATAGTTTAAAATGTGGGGATCAGGGTAAATGCTCCTCCTTGCCCCCCTTCCTATAGACGCCCTTGCACACAGTTAGAAAGATTATTAATTTAAGATACAATTTTTTTCAATTTGCTTTTGCTATTACTTTTGTCCTTTATTTTTAAAGATTTATTTAGTTCTCTAATCCGAAAGAACATTCTGGACCTGAAAAATAGTCGCTTTGCTTTTATAGGGCAGTCAATACTACTACTTTTCAGCAAAAGGTTATGAATAAATTTTTTTTCTCCAGTAACTAAATTAGCTTCATTAACTTCGAGAAACACCTTGTTAAGTTCCTCAATTTGAAACATAAAAGTGGAAGATGGTTTTGCTAAGCCACCCTCACTGAGATGATCAATCCACGAGTAGCTCTGACTTGAGGAACTTTGCAAGGTGGGATCTCTTAATTTGTGGCAAACGAAACCGGCCAAATTTTCTAGTCCGTCGTATCCTAGCTCATTCAGTTCTGCTACTAAAATGAAGTTTTCCTCATTAGAATCAGCTGCTGATAATTTAGAGAAAGTATTTAATTTTTTAATTAAAGTTCCACTAAGTGGAATATCTGGAGTATCATCGGATTCTACATTAGAAAACTTCGAATACGCTTCCTCGTTTCTTCCTAAAATAAAGGACCTTAATCTATATTTAAATTCCAGAGGACTTGGATGATCGTGAAGACCACCTTTTGGCCTGATCACTCCAAAAAAGTTTTCAATTACGTCTTGATTAATGCGCCTGCTTAATAAATATTGGGCGTTAAAACGAAGTTTCAGATCCTCCAGAAGCATTTGTAATGCAGAATTGGACAGCGGAATACCTAAATTAATTCATGCATGTTATTAGAGTAAAAATATTTTGTAAATGTAATCCCTTACCCTTTTGAAATGGCAGTTTGCTTCGACTGCCAATTAATTACCTTTAATTGAGAGATTAATTCAGACATTTTGTTCAAAATTTAATTTTGTTCTTCAAGGGCTAACCCATAGGCCTTATTTCTTGCTCGCGAGTCACTCATTGGGATGCTTACATTAAAAACATCGAACTAGTCATTTACCTACAAACACAAAATCATTTAAAAAAAAATTAAATAATTCAGTAACAATGACATACCATTTTAAAAAATTCTGCACACTACCCAATTCTCAGCTGTTAAAAATCCACCTCTGGATATTGCACTTGACATAGTATGGGAAAACAATTTAGCGGTATATTTTACCCTTTGCCTTTAGGGTCCAGCAACATTAAGTTGGTCGAGTGTGATTTTGTGGGTGATTTTTAAATCTGAGCCGTCAGTTGCGTTTATGGTCTGCTGCACGATTTCCTTTTTAATTGCTTTATTGTTAATTAAAAAATCGGAGTCCACAAAATTATTCCTAATTAGTTTCAAAAGGTGGGAGACGTCTGCTAGCACAAAAATTTTTTCTTTGGTACTAGGATTTTGAAAGTATGGTTTGGTTTCTGAAATATTTAGTTCGCTGTGAAGCCCTCGATTTGCACCTCCCAAATCTGACACCATGGCAACAACATTAAAACCTTCAACGTAAGTAGTTAAGGTGTGCGGGTTCTAATACACTTTGCATAATAGGCCCCGCCCCCTGCCTTAAAAATTGTGGGCGTGTCTGTGGTGTGGTGTGATTGGTTGTGGTGGGTGTGATTAGCATAAATAAAGATGGCGTGTTGTGTGTATCTGTGCTGTGATTGGTTGTGTACAATGTGAATGGCGTCGATGGGCGTGTCTGTGTAGTGATGTTCATCCAATAAGCGTCGTGTATTAGGTAATGTGTTGTGTCGGCCATTTTGTTGGTGTTCGCCTTGGGCGGTCGTATTATCCGGTCTGCAAAGCGTAAAAAAAATCCTGTCTCGACATGTAGCTGTGAGTGTGTTGACCTTTGTCGGGCGCGCGTGTTAGCTGGAATGTGGGTCATTGTGCGAATAATGATTAGTCGAAACTGGTATGTTTAGTGGGGCCCCAGTTCGGGTGTAAGATTAGTCGGGTTCATTGGAGTTTGTTGTCCTTGCGCTGGCGAGGTAGATGTAATGTGGGTCATTGTGCGAATAATGATTAGTCGAAACTGGTTGGGGCCCCAGTTCGGGTGTAAGATTAGTCGGGTTCATTGGAGTTTGTTGTCCTTGCCCTGCCCGGGGGGCAATTATATTTTTGCGCGGCGCTTGTAAGATGTTATTTTGCTTGCTAAATATTTATTGGGCCTGTTTAGATGGTGGGTTGTAAAAGTTGCCCGGCCCTTCTTAATTGATTATTCTAAGCGCTTAAATGGGGGGTCTTTAATTGTTTTACTAAGAAATTGGTTGTACGTTGTGGTAATAGAAGGTTCGAGTAATGGAAGAGTTGATGAAAATAAATCGTGGGGGTATTAGGTTAACATTAAGATTATTACGGGAATGTAGAGAACACGGCGGTTCTTCGCCGTCAGCTTCGGTAGGTAGGAAAACCATTTAGAGGTAAAATTATCGGAATTGAGAGCGAAACAGGTGCGTTTGCAGGAGGCTGTTGTAACAGGCGCTGGCGGCGTTGTTAGCGGCGGTGATAATGGAAAATTTGTGGGTAATCGTGTACAGTGGAAAAATACAGAGAGTGCGTTTAAGGGGCGAATACGAACCGGTGCGGTAATAAATTTGGGTCATGACGATGTGAATTTGTTTTTTAGCGATGCGTTTTCAGCTATTCAAAAGCGTATAAGAAGATTAGTAAGAAAATTGAATGTAATTAAAGTTAATTTTGTATTTTATGGAGATTATATGAAACCTGGGGATCCCGATTCATTAGCGACAAAATTTTTTAATACGAAAAATTTTAAAATTTTGTTAGGCGATAATATTAGAGATATTTATGAATCGGCTGTCGATGAGCTAAAACAAAAGATGGTAGAGTTTCAACAATCGGGCAGTGGTTCTACGCTGGTTTCGATAAATTATTTGTCCGTAAATATAGTAAAATGTGGAATTTTACATTCGTAGGATTGTGAGATTCGAACTGGCGACTGTAGAGGCAAGAAAGTCGTAGTGGAATAACACAGCGTGTTATGCCACTATGACTTTCAAATATTTATAAAGTAAATTGGTTGATATTTAGCTAATTTAATAGTAGGGGGTAATTAAAGGTCAAATATAATTTAAAAATAGTCATTATAAGATAGATTTTCTTGCTGCAAGCAACCTCGAAGCGAGCAGCATAGTAATGATGTTGGCGATGTCTTGTGTAATCGTTTGTTTTGCTACAATATCGGCAGCGGCAGCTGGCAGTGCTAGTATCGCATCGATAAAGGGGAGTCGGCTAGAACACTTTAATTCACAGCATTTTATTAACGGCACTACGACAATAGAAAGGAGCGGCGATGGTAGTAGGGTCAATATGCATTTGAATCAGGCCAATTTTGAGAACGAGTCAGTGCCGCTACTAAATTATACCGATTTCTTTAATCGCTTGCAACAAAGTCGATTAGATGATATTCGTCGGCATAGTATGCCTACGACAATGCAGCCCCCACTAACTACGGAGGGTAGTACAATATTTCGTTACAGTGATGCTGCTACAACGAGGAAACGTGAAATAGAGTGTGGTGACGATAAAGTAGAATTAGAGTATTTACAATTTAAGTCTATTTCTCTAGAAAATAATTTGACACGTCTTGCCATTGATTGTGAGTTTACGTTGGCGAAATATGATGAATGCAAACGCGATCGCGATAGTTTGGAAAAGAAATTGAGTTTTGTAACTGAATCTTGGAATTCGTGTAAAAGGTTTTGCGAAGCTCGCTGAGTTGTATTGTAGTAGTGGTGTCGGTAAAGAAATCACCATGTGTATTACAGTAGAGGAAATTATTTCCACACCTTTACATATTCTAAGAAAATATTTTGTTAAGGATATAGCTAGAGAATTTAATAAACTACCTAATTGGCTGCAAAAAGAATTTTGCGATTATGAATACTGTTGGGATCATTTTCCGAACGTAAAAGAAGGTGCGACAGGAGATGTATTGGATGGTGTTCCGATGCAAAAATTTCAATGTATTTCATGCATACAGAAGAAAAGAGTTTCGGCGGCGGCTGCACCAAAAGGGGGCGATTATTATGAAAAGGCTCATTTACAGGCTTAGAATTCAGTAATGGTCATTATGTTCCGACTGCAAGTTCTTTACTTGATTCTTGCTTCTATAAACGATAATTTTTTAATTGTCCATCGGCCCTTGGGAATCGGTTACAATGCATACATGTGCACTGCGTTTTCGAATAATGGAAATGTAGAAAGGAATTGTTCATGGCCATCTGAGTGGATAGCTATGCAATTAATATATATAAATGAAAGTCGCGTATATGCGTTTAGCGGAAATTTGTTTAACAACAATAGTCAAGCTGCACCGGATAAGTCTTTACTTTTCTATAAAATTAGGTATATATATTCCAATTTTATACATCTCGAGAGCCGTTGGAATTCGTTAGTATGGAAACTAGATACATATAAGTTGCGTAATGGTAATTATGAAAATAATTGGGATGGATTTACTCTTTTTTCAATTTCGTTGTTTTTTATACAAGTCACATTAGTGTGCTCTTATTTCGGATATAGGCCATTGGTAAGAATAATACGGAGTTTCGGTTAATAGTCGTGCACAGCGGGGCGTACATGACGTAATAGCATAAGTAAATTTTCCGAAGTTCAGCAAACTTGATTTTGCAGGCTCCAACAGGTGCGTAGTACAAAGTCCAAATGATCGCCGCAATACGCCTGGAGCTTGACCTTGTTAGTATGTTATTTGCAAAAGGTGTAGGTGAATGACTTGTGCCAATAGGAGTTCTGTTTTTCATGTAGCGTAGAGTGCGCATGTACTTCAGCAATTATATTTATTTAGCGTAATTAAATTATGTAGTAGTTTCAGTAGTAAACAGACGCTGCAATTGTCGCGTCATGGATATTGATAATTGTAGCAATCTCGTCCAAGATGGTAATATTAGGGGAAAAAGTGCAGTCAGCAATAGCGAGAAAGAGTATGCAAAGCAAATATCTCCATTAATATCAAGTGCGCAGTACAATTTGGGTCAAGAACCGAATGTGTGGTGTGAGCATACACATATTGCAGCCGTGGGATTTATTAATGACAGCAGAGAAGCATTTATACCAGCGTTAAAAATTGCATGTGTAGAAAAATTTTGTGCCGACAAAGAAGTGCTCTTTAGGGAGCAAGATTGGAACGCATTATCTACATGTTATGTTGAATTACAGTTTAGAAATTTTTTTCGTACAGCAAGTGAATTTTCTGGCTTGCAAGCAAAAGTTCGCCTCGTCACTGTAAACGATCGCGTTGCCTTGGAATATAAAGTTGAGCATACCCAAAAATGTGTAGGTATTTTTGTAAACCATCAAATGCTAATATTGGAAGAGCTGGAATTTGCTAAATTATATTCTTTGGGCGACATTATTAATAATCATTTTCAGCGCTTACGCGATCTAAATTTGGATTTGTTTTATAGAAAGTGCATTTATAAACTTGTTGGTATGCTAGAGATTTCAAATAATCACAAAGATAACTTGCGGAACAATATCTTATATTGCGCCGAACATATGAAATTTTGTGCTGTTGACCGTTTATCTAAGTTTGATTTATACAGCTATCTGGCCGTATTGGAAATTATAAAATTTTATCCAGATCAGCTAGTTTATGATGTGGAGTGCGCTATCCGGCCGACGAGTCCGATCTTATACCAAACACCAAGTTCGCCTGAAAGCGAAACATATGTATAATAAACAAAAACTTGTAATGTTTATTATAAAATGTGCGCAATTGAAAAGGGACATTAATATTTATTATGTTAACAAAAATTTGTCGATAGAATTTATGTCATCCTTAAGAATTAGCTCTAATACTAACAATTATGAGCTGTTAAATGTTAAATTATCACAACTAACCATAGACTAAGTTTTTATATATAATTGTATAAGATTATGTAACATTTTTTTTTGTATGTTTACCGAAGATAATAAATGATTTATCACATGCTAGCGTTTTATTTCTACACCCAGCGTATGAGTAGAATAGTAAGAAACTTGGTGCAATGTTGTTCGCAGCGACTACCTGACAATCAACATTAGTAGAAAATTGCATTATCCTAGAGTTCGATCGAGGTTCGACTGCAGAATTTTCTAGTGTTTTGTCAAAACAACTTTTTGTCGGAGCTCACGCACTTATAGCGAACGCTAATTACTGTGATTCATGACGTAGACGGTATAAATAGCCTTTCTGCTAATAAATCACTTCAAATGTTAACATTCGCTAGTGGTGAGGGCGTCGTAAATAGTCTTATTAATAAGCTGCCATTCGAGCTTCATATTCCTAGTTATAATTTTTGCGGACCTGGAACCCATTTGAAAAAAAGATTACTTCGGGGTGACCAAGGTGTCAATCCGTTGGACTCATATTGTAAAGAGCACGATATTGCGTATTCTAGAAACAGCGATTTAAAAGAGCGGCATAAGGCCGATAAAGTTTTAGAAGAAGCGGCGTGGGAGCGATCCAAATCGAAAGCAACACCATTTGGCGAAAAAGTTGCAGCTTGGTCAGTTGCTACAACTATGAAAGTAAAACGAAAATTAGGTCTAGGGGTTGTGCAGAATGGTAGTGACGATGGTGGTGACGATGAGCGCCGACAGCAACGTCGCCGTCGGCGCTGTCGAGGCAGGGGCATTGTAAGAAAGGCAACCAAACGTGTTGCGTTTAAAGGTGGTGCCGCTAAGAAAATAAAAACTGCATTGGCTCGCAGCCGCGGCAAGGGTATTGCAAGAAAAGCAGCCAAACGTGTTGCGTTTAAAGGCGGTGTTGTTAAGAAAATCCAAACTGCATTGGCTCGCAGCAGTAAAGGCGTTAGTAGCGAGCGCGATTTGATAAAAAATACCATTGTTGCTGCTAAACGAGTCATTAAAACGATCGGAGGAAAACGAAAAATTAAGGTACCACGAATAATACCAATCCCAGATACGAAGAAAGGCGGGATATTGCCTTTGCTACCAATTTTTGCAGGACTTTCAGCTCTCGGAAGTCTTGCAGGCGGAGTTGCTGGTGTTGCAAAGGTTATACACGATGCTAAAGCTACAAATAGGCAGTTTAAAGAAGGTGAGCGTCATAATAAACGCATGGAGATTATAGCAAAAAGCAAGAAAGGAGAGGCTCTCTATTTAAAACCGTATAAAAAAGGTGGCGCTTTATATTTTAAAAAACACACGGCGGCGTCGAACAAGAATCGTCGACAGCGTCAGCAGCGACAGAAGCAGCCGTTAAAAAACTAAATAACTTGCCTCGAAGGGCTTTAACCAACGTTGACTTGGAGAACTATGGGATGAAATTTATTCCCAAGTTTAGGGGGGTCTACATGCGCACGTCATTGCCCTCGAAGCCATTCTGCATAGAGCGCGGAGTTGTAAATTTGGATGACAATAAAGGTGCGGGAACTCATTGGGTAGCATATAAGAAAGATGGTAAACGAGTTCTCTACTACGACCCCTTTGGAGATTTAAGACCGCCAGTTGAAGTGTTAAAGTATTTTCGATGCTGTAAAGTGTTCTACAATTACGAACAAGAGCAGAATTATAATACATATATCTTTTTTTTTTTTTTAATAAATAATAAACGTTTATTTATTCAATGTTTACACATTATATGTTACAATAAACCAAACAATCTAACGGCTTAACAAAAAAGAAATTAGTTAATACATTGAGCAACT
Source organism: Agriotes lineatus (assembly GCA_940337035.1). Taxonomy (NCBI): domain Eukaryota; kingdom Metazoa; phylum Arthropoda; class Insecta; order Coleoptera; family Elateridae; genus Agriotes; species Agriotes lineatus. Next base: position 86,442 of record CALNHX010006183.1, read on the forward strand.
GATGGGTGTATATCATAACTACAAAATAAAACAACAGCAATTTATTTTCAATATAATAAGTTTTATCTTAACATGTACCGATTTTTATATCTATATTTGAATTCTTTTACAGTAACGGCATTTTTGATTTCATTATCCAAATCATTAAACAGAATAAATCCTTTTTTTACCAAAGAGTTACTAGTTCTTACAGAAGATGAGCGATATACGTGAAGATTGTCTGACTGCCTAGTAAAGTGGTTATGAACCTCCTTATTGTATAAGACGAAAGAATCAAAATAACTTGGAAGGAGTCCATTAACTATCTTGAAAATAAATGTCATGGTTAAAAATTTGAGCCTTTCAGATACCGAAAACCATTGCAAAGCGGAAAGCATACTATTAATTGCAGTATATCTATTTACGGATAGTAAAACTCTCATTCCCCTATTTTGCAGCTTCTGGAGGACACCAATTTGGGAATTATTTAATAAAAACAACACTGAAGGACAATAATCGAAATGTGGTTGAATAATGGTGTTGTAAATAATTGCCTTAGCTTGAAAAGAAGTCATTTTGGCAATTCTAGTGAAAAAAAATAGTTTTTTACTAATTTTCTTAACTGTGTATTCAAAATGCTTGGCAAAAGAAAGTGTGTTGTCCAATACAACTCCTAGATATTTGTATTCTTTTACAAAGTCAATTTTCACATTGTCAATCAGCAAATTAATACCAGTCCAATCAATTGCTACAATTTGAGTACTTTTACCAATTATCATAGCTTTTGTTTTTTTAACATTTAATTTAAGTTTATTAATATTGAACGGACATTTATGTCTGAAATTTTTAGACAAAAAGAGTGAACCGATAGTTGTTTAATTAGTCATTCGACATGATTCGGACGTTCAATATAGTAGGCAAGGGTAATATTATCTCTACAGGAGATATATTTCCTCCGATAAAATTGGATTCAAATTATACATATTGCTTGGGTTTGGTTAACTTATATACTTGCAATACGGTGCGCAACATTTTCAGGGGAAATAATAAGTTTTATTACGATGGTGATAAGGAGATAGTAATAGAAAGTGGTAGTTACGAACTGGACGAAATAGCCGATTATATAAAGTCAAAAATTAGTGATAATCGAGACGAGGCGGAAGCAGCTTTTAAATTGAGAGCTAATAACAATACATTAAAGTGCGAAATTGAATCTATATATGATATAGATTTTAGCAAAACTGACAGTATTGGTCGAATGTTAGGATTTGGTAGTAGAGTTTTGTCTGCAAAAACGAAACATACTTCCCACGAAGACGTAGACATAATTTCGACGCCAAATATATTTATAGATACAAATATTACAAGTGGCGCGTATCGAAACAATACGTTGTGTCACAGCATTTTTGAATTTGGTATTAGCGTACCTCCAGGTTATTTTCTAGAAAAGGAGATTTCACACGTAATCTATTTCCCAGTGAATGTTAGCGAAATTAGTAATATAAGCTTAAGGTTTGTAGATTATCGAGGTAATTTAATAAACCTCTCTGAGGATACATTTAGCAGCGTTCGATTAGAAATTATATGCGAACAGTAGTAGCAGTAGCAGCAGAGATTAGTGTAGATTTTATATATAAAACAGGATATTCATATAAACCACATTCCATTCAGAAACAGCCTTGTCACCAGCAAGACGTAGCAACAAGAACAGCAACAACAGCAGGCGCATTGATAGATAGTGACGTACGTTTTCTTCAGTCACTGGGTTACGCAGTATTATCAAAACAGGGACGCAGTTGTTACCGTCAACACCGTCGCCACCAACACCGAAATCGCAAACAAAATTGATAATATGGCATCGTCAATGAGAAAACGTAAAGCTATAAATTTAGAAACTAAAAAAGAAAAAATAAACTTAAAGCGCTCCAAGTATAATGATGTAGATAAGTTGAGTATTTTTAGAAGGCCTTATTATGATACATCAATTACTAAAGAAGATTATCATACATACCTACCTTTTACGTTGAATGCAAATCATTCGGATGCAATTAGAATTGAAATTCAAAGTTCTGATATAATAACGTCTATGTATGATAGTTGCATCTGCATTAAAGGTACGTATAAGCCAAAAACTGCCGGGAAACCGTATACTATTGTCAATAATGCTGCATATTTTTTCTTCTCCGAAATGCAATTGATTTTGGGTAGCAGTCAAGTAATAGATATTTGCAGACAGCCTGGAATAACGAGCACAATTAAAGGTATAGTGTCACATACTGCAGATGATTTGGCACTCAGCTGCACTAGCTGGGATAAAGTAACAAACGGAGCTCAACAAGTTTTTACAAATGGACGATTTTCGTGCATTATCCCATTAAACACAATTTTCGGTTTTGCAGAGGATTATAGAAAAGCTATAGTAAATATGAGGTCTGAACTTGTATTAATACGCTCAAAGAATGATTTAAATTGTTATAAAAGTGAGATGGGGGATGCTGGAACTGATGTTGATTTTACTATAACCAAGGTTTCGTGGGAAGTTCCCCATATTACATTAGGTGATGAGCTAAAACTCGATCTAATGAATGAACTGAAGATGAATTCGTCTATTGTGATGCCATTTAGACAATGGGAATTGCACGAATTGCCTTCATTTAATAATGCAAAATCACAAGTATGGAGAATAAAAAATTCGAATGAATTAGAAAAACCTCGGTGGATGCTAGTAGCGCTGCAGCGAGAGAACACGAATGTTAGAAACGGAAATCCGACTAATTTCATGCACTCAAGCGTAACCGATTTAAAAGTCTATCTCAATTCTCAAGTTTTTCCCTATCAACGCATGCACCTCGATTTTGATAGCGACGACTACGTTACGGCATTTTTAAATTACAGCCGTTTCCGCGCACAGTACTACGGAAAAGAGCCTCATAAGTGTTTGCTTACTTACAGCGAGTATAAAAGTTGTCCAATTTTCGTAATAGATTGCTCCAAACAGCAAGAATCTTTAAAAGATTCCACCGTCGATATAAGACTAGAATTTGAATCCTCAAATAACTTTGCGGCTACAACTAAAGCTTATTGTGTAATTTTGCATGACGCCATGATGGAATACAATCCGTTTACTGAAGATGTTACGCGATACATTCATACATCCTTCTAACTATAAATTTACGATATTTTGAAATTCAGCTCAGAATCATGAAAATCGTTAAACAGAAATTGTCCTTGACAATTTTAGATCTTGCTCATGATCATCGCAGTTCCTTAACATCCAAACATGGTGATCTATTCCCGCCGACAATTCGCTGCATTTTTTGCGGACCTTCTAATTGTGGAAAAACTCTTACAATGATAAGTCTAATTATAAGTGCAAACGGATTGCGCTTTCAAAATGTATGCATCTATTCAAAATCGCTTAATCAGTCAAAATATCAGTTCCTGCGAGAAGTGCTTAAATCTATCGAGGGTATGGGGTATTCGGAATATAATGAGAACGAAGCAATTATATCGCCAGATGAAGTTAAAGAAGATACTATATTTATTTTCGATGATATTGTGTGCGATAAACAAGACAAAATTCGAAAATTCTTTAGTATGGGTCGCCATAGCGGTACTGATGTATTTTATCTAAGTCAGTCGTATGCGAGGACTCCCAAACATTTAATACGAGACAATGCAAATATGTTGGTGCTGTTTAAACAGGACGACTTGAACCTTAAGCATATTTATGACGATCATGTCGGCGCGGATATGTCCTTCCAAAAATGTAGAGATATTTGTAATGAGTGTTGGAATGGTGACGATACACACGGGTTTATTGTAATTGTCAAAGATAGTGCTCTTAATCAAGGCAGGTACCGTAAAGGATTCGATGCTTATATATGCATTGAAAATACTAAGTAATTCATTCTGGCGATAACAATGAGCAGCAGTACTGAGCTGCTGAAGCGGCAGGCAGCCGACGCTGCGAAAATAGTTCGAAAAAAATTTTTAGATTTTAGGCGAGACAAAGCTAAAGCTGAACAGATATATCGCGATGTTCATAAACAAATAATAGAGCCATTAAAAGGAATAGAAACTGCTGTGAAATCAACAGCTTCTACAGCTCAGCACCGCCCAGGTGTATTACATATTTCGAAGAAAGATGAATTACCAATAATTAAGTCAGAAGCTGCCGAGAGCAGCAACGTTATCGCCGATGATGATGATGATGATGATGATGGTGTCGATTATGGCGATATTGGTGGTGGCGATGGTGAGAAGGAAGATGATGCTGATTGTGGTAGTGACGATGATGAGATGAATAGATACCATGAATTGCCTCAACATTATGCACGATTACTAAGTCGTAAAGATAGCGAAAATGTAGATCGCTCTCGTTTTGCGCTTCATTATAAACCCAAATCGAATACATGGGAAATAGGTAAATCAAATGTACGCATTTCAGGTAAAGATATCGTAGTTAATACTAAGCGATATACCGGCACTAAAGGATTATACACATTACTCACGCATAAGAAATTAACCGCAGCAGAGGAAAGTGCTTTAAAACAAAATGATTTGCGCAATTACAGAGATATTATATTGCAGTCACATGCACATCGTACAGAAGCCGGCAAAATTGTAAACTCGACCAACTGGAAATTTAAACGTTTTATTAAACCTTATCTAAAGAAAACAGGTAGTGGCGGTTTTGGTCGTACTAAACTTTCGCGTAAAAGGACATTTAAACAGCTGAATAACAAATCCGTCGAATATGTCTTTTGGAATACGCCTAGGGAATTAGTGCAGCGGTTGCGCTTATTAGTAGCAGCGAATGCTGCAGGTAACAACAGTTTGCAGAATAGAAATGAAATTATTTCAATCATTTCCGAATTGCGTGAGGAGGGTATTATTGCATAAATTATTCTGTAGTTTAGGAGCTTCGCTATTACTAGCTGATCAGTTATAGAGAGCTGCGTGCAGCACACAGGATAGGCTAAAAATACTCTGAAAACATGGTAGTTGATAAATTCGGGAGAGAATATCATCCCCAACATGCTGCGGGAGATGTAAAGGTGAGGCAAGGGCCGCCTGGTGTAGGTTTCAAATTAACAGGCGACGGAGAAGATTTTGATATTAGCGGCAAAAGAATGACCAATGTTGGCGATCCGCAAGGAAATTACGACGCCGTAAATAAGAAGAGTACTTTAGTAGTTAATGATGGTGAGGATATTGTCAATGTTCGGGGAAAGAGATTAATTGGAGCTGCAGATCCGGTTGACGACTCCGATGTTTCCACTAAAAAGTACGTCCGAATTGCTATTGCTGCAACCGCCAATGAAACTCTAGCAAAATGTTTGAGAGTTGCTAACGACGGCAAGTTCAGCGCAAATAATAAAGTGATCGGCGAACTAGCAAATCCTGTCGCTGGAAACGATGCGACAAATAAAACATATGTTGATTCCAAACATGATGCGGCGAAAAGAAATTGTTTAAAGTTGGATAATAAATCGCAGTTCTTCGATGCTAGAAACAAGCGGATTACATCACTTGCACAACCGACATCTGAAACCGATGTCGCCAATAAAAAATATGTGGACATGAAAATGTTGCAATTAAAAACGACTGTAGATAATACCAAGGATGGTGTTGTAGCTGTAATGAAGGCCTTTCCGATTTTAATTAAACGATGTAATGATTTATATAATCATTTAAATATACCGATAGCTCCTCCGACAAAAGGCGGTACAACAGCAGAAGAAACACTTGATGATATAATTAGACTATATGGCATTTTAAAACCCTAAATACCCTCCTCTCCACTTTCCCAATCTCTCTTACTGATTAGTGAAGGGGCGCGCAACACTGGCGATGAGTCAATTATACTGTAGCGTCGACCAATTCAGACGGGCCGTATAAATTTTTCCAAGTAGCGCGCGCGCGCCCGTATTTTCGATTCTGGTACTTGTTTTTAGTTGTGTCAATGGATATGTATTTAATGAAAATACCTTTACTATGTGCGCTGCGTGGGACAATAGGTTGGTCAGAAGCTTGCAAGAATCTACACGCCTACTTACCTCCCCCTAAGAAAATAATCTGCCAAAACCCATCATCATTATATCGCATATGCGTAAATAAAGTAGCTGGCAGTATATACCAGCATCGACAGATGGGAAAATTACCTTTACCAACAAAGATAATAGCAGATATACGAATCAGCTGGTATAAAATACAATTAGAACTTGCACGAACTCTGAGGGAGGAAAAGGAACTTCTGCGCGAAAAGAAGCGTCGCATCCACCGCCGCCGCCGTTTTGACAGACGAGCCAATCGCCACATCCGCAAGATTGTACGGCGGCGGTAGCGACACCGATGATGTCGAATAAGAAATTGGAAGTTGTTGACGAATTACATCGTAGCGCTAGAAAAAATTTTCCTAGACTTCGCACGTCCATTAAAGGATACTCTGATCTATTTCAAGCAGATTTGGCTGAATTTATACCATATGCAAGAGCAAATAAAGGTTATCGATACATTTTAATGGTGATTAATTGCTATTCAAAAGTTTTGTGGGCGAGACCATTAAAGACTAAGAATGGTAGAGAAGTTGCAAAATCTATGAAAAGTATTCTTCGTGATAGCAAAATTTCGCCACATAATTTGCAGACAGACAACGGAAAAGAGTTTTACAATAGTCATTTTAAAGAATTAATGCGTGAGTATCACATTAACCACTATTCCACATACAGTAGCATTAAAGCAGCCATCGTTGAAAGAGTTATTAGAACAATTAAAGGCAAATTATACAAATCATTTAGTTTACGTGGAAAGTATAAGTGGATAGATGTGCTGCAAGATATAGTTGCAAAATATAACGAAACTAAGCATAGGACCATTAAAATGGCTCCAAATGATGTAAAGCCTGATACTAAATTATTAGTCTATACAGATTTTCAAATAAGATCGCCACACCACAATCCAAAGTATAAAGTTGGAGATGTTGTCAGAATTAGCAAATATTAAGGTGTTTTTTCTCGCGGCTTCACGCCCAACTGGTCCACAGAGTTATTTACTATTACAAAAACTCAGAATACCAATCCCGCATCTTATAAACTGAAAGATGCACATGACACTCCCCTTGCTGGCACTTTCTATGAATTGGAGCTGCAGAAAACCAATCAACCGGATGTCTACCTTATCGAAAAAATTTTGAAGAAGAAAGGAAATCAGATGTATGTGAAGTGGCTGGGAATCAATGAAAAATCATGGATTGATAAGAACAGCCTTTTGCTGCAGGCGTAAACAGTTGCACTAACGGCGGCGTCGGCGGCTGCGAGGATGCTACTTTTATTATCTTAAGATTTTAATTGCAACTTCTTTAAGTAATTTTTATGTTTTAGGTGCATGTTTAAGAGTTAAATATTGATATGTTTATTTTCAGTTTTGCGATGTGAAATAATTATGTATTAGTGCTTCATTATTTAAGTTTATTAAATGCTGTTGTATTGACAATTTTAAGGTGTTGTGTAATATACTTTTATATTAAAATGTACTCAGTTGATGTTTAGTAAAAATAAATGTTGTTTAACCGAACTTCTTGTTTTATTTATAAAAAGGGCTACAGCTTGTAGTGAGAATGCTACTTAAATTTATGGCACAAAAAGAAGAAAATGCGCTCAATATAATCTTTTTTTTATTAGACGACCAATTGTATACACAAGTACATAGGATGTTAGTAGTGCTG
>CALNHX010006184.1:0-94140 GCA_940337035.1 Agriotes lineatus
TGCAAGATGCAACTATCATTCGTGACGTGTCGATTCTCAATCGTAATCTAAAAATGCTTAATTCAGGTATTTTATTAACTATAGTAACCAACTTATTTTATCAGTTTTCAATATTTTTTTATAACTAATTCGTGTAGCTACTTGCACCGTTCACCAAAATCAAGAGTTTGTTTTGATGTAACATGTAAATAAATAAATAAAATCAAAGATAAAACTTATATACTATATATATTATATTAATATGTACAACATATTAAGGTAGATAGAATAAAATAATTAAAAGTACCAATAAATTTACACTCTGTATGCCTTCATCAGCACCAGTTTTTCAAAAAATTCGTCAGAGGTCGCATTCCTTCCGGACTATCTATAACTGTGGCAAACGAAAAAAAGTCTTTCAATTGGTGCTGTGGAAGGCAAATCTGTGTTGCACCTTAAAAATATGAGTTGAATTACGGGATATTCATTTAGTATATTTAAATATTTTCTTTATCATCCAAATAACGAAGTAATTCGAGTTCTACTTTCCTTTTAAAATCTATTTCTTTGTTTATAGTTGATGTAAACTAAGAAAAGCAAATTAAAGTTCGGGCACTTCATTCCATGTAGGAACATGGCCTGAGACAAGGTGATTCAGGGTCGCCGAAATATCTCTTTCCGAAACCCAGTCATCTGGCACACGTTAACGGCGTACTGGGTGATGTGGTTAGCACCAAGTCTTCGATGACTGCCTTACTTTCCTTACTTCCACAACTGTAGTTTCGGTACCCAATTTATTAAAGCGACTGGGTGGGTCGCCCGCCAGTTGCCAGATGTGGGGATTAAACCCCGTACTGTGGCACAGCAGCCTGACGCTCTAACCACGCTGGCTACTCTATAGTTGATGTACAGGGTTTGTTAAAACCAACAAAATGTTCGCCTTCTGCTGCATTTGGATTGTCTGAATCTTCCTTTAAATCTTGATTTATATGTTGTAGTGACAACAATGCACCACATTAAACACCTAATATTTATGTAATAGCTTTACTTTTAGATAGCCCGTATTTAATTTTCAAATCAATTACGTATTTTATAATTATTTTAACTGAGTACTCTTATCAGGGTGGTTCGCCAATCTAGTGATCTGTTAATTGAATTTTCAATTGTATTTTAAAAATCTTTGACTACTAAATGGCATTTAATGTCAACTTGACTTCTACACCTTTTCAAACCAGGTATTGACAATTATACTTTACATTGACACACATACCAATCAATTCACCTACGTAAGTACTGTACTAAGTTTATTTTTACACTTTCTTTTACTGCATGTTACTCAAAAAGCTTTTATACATTTTTTACACAACCCTTAGAACTTCTCTAGCTTTCACTGCAAAAATCCAACCAACAACAGCTTCCGATGTCGACTGCCTGCAACGCCTACCACTTATTCCTCAAACAGTAACAACTTTGATGGTCCGTCAACTCTCGAACTGCATCTATCCTGTCAATAACTCCTACTGTTCTTAGAATCCAGTCCTGCCCCCTTTTAAACGTCACCGTCACACCAATCGACTCCAGGTAAGTTTCGGTATTATGATGATCCAAATCTAACCTTGTTTATTCTGCAGATAGTCCGATGTCAGCAATACCCACAAAATTATCCAAATCAATCAGCTAATTATGACAACCTCCTTTCAAATGCTTGACTTGTCTTCCATGCAACCACCAATGTCACCCATGAATCCTTATTATGTCTTGTATGTATCAATAAATCCAAATCCCATTCAAATAATATAATATTCTGTGTTATTTACTTTCGATTCACTATATGGTACAATCTGTTCACCGATTGTAAATCTTTATTAAATCCAAGTTATATTCTCACCTATTACACCAAGTAGATTTGTTTATAGTCCCTTTTAACTTGCATTTACCAGACAATGATACAAATTAAGGCATTAATTGCCTATTTTTTTATTTACCAAAATTCGTTATTTCAAAAATACATGTACATTTTTCATGAGTTGTTTCAGTAACTAATTAAATAAAATTTTCATTCTTGTTAGATACAATTCTTATTGCACACTTATTTATTTTAAATATCCTATTATTACATGCTATTAATTCTTACCATTCTAACAAATACATTTGTCAATTGTAATCTTTGCTTGAACTTTATTAAAATTAAACTCAACCATCAAATTTGTATACTCAATTACTATTCATTATCAAATTACTTCACCCATTGTCTCAATTAACGTTCATTATTCATTTTAAAATTAACACCCAATTTTATCTCAACACCTTAAGATTTGATTGTGGTAATCTTCCAAATTTATTAATTTTATATTTGTATCTTTCAACTATTCTTAGTGTATCACAACAATATCAATCGTTGGAATTTGCAAGCAAATTTGAGTCTGCCGTAATTACTATTATTCATCTACGATAGTGTGTAAAATTGCCTTTTAGTTGGCAGTTTTAAGTTTGTAAAACGACTGTTTAATAACATGTTTTCATTAGTTTACATCGCCAGTAGTAACGCGTTTAAAAGATTTCATTAGGCACGTTGTCAGTACTAACGTGTTTTAAAGTTTTTAAAACACGCCAACTTACGACCGGGTGCTGGAAAACCTAATGCACATATAATTTTTTTATATTTACCATGTGTTCTAGATTCTATGGTAGATAAAACATTGTACGATACACATGCGTAAAGCATCTTTAGTCACTCGCGGGGCTTAAAACGCTCGCTCACTCGCGTTTTGACTCTATCCCACTCGTGCCTAAAGAGTAGCTTTACACACTTGTATCGTAAATTACTATTTTATGTCTTTTAAACTAGTATTGCTGCTTTCTGAACCCGCTACAAAAGTACTATGCCAACTAACTTTTTTAGATGGTATCGTTACAGAACCTATTATAGCTGCTTTAGATTCTTCATTAATTTTATTTAAATATACTATAGTGGTAATCTTTATTTAACATTTATGTCAGCATTCCGCTTGCTTACAGTTTTTATAATGTTATTCCGATAATACTGTATTAATTATAAGGGTATTGCTGCACCAGCATTTTCTGTGTATCCATTTGTAATATTAAAAATTAAATCTAGGTTTTTAGAAAATGAACTAAACATGTTATTTTTCCCTCTTTCGAACCTATAATGATACATTGTGTTGTTCATATAAAAGAATTGTTCACTCCACCGAGCGACTACTAACTGTATTCATATTGTCTCCCTAGGCAGATAATGTGTTATTTCTGTCACAATTTTTTGTAACCTTCCAACTGATTTCTACTCCCAGTCGTGGAAAAAAAGTTGTTTGAACATGAAGAAATGTCGAATTCAATTTTGACTAGATTTTGTTATGATATTTGAAAAAACAGCACGTTAAATATGTTAGAAAAGTGATTCTTCCATGTTCGTGTAAAATTAATCCACTCGCTTTGCTGCTCGTAAATTAAATGTTGAAAAATTCACTTTTCTTAACTCATGGAACTATACTACTATAAAATATGCCTCCCATGAGGCTGAATGACGAAAATATTTAACTCATCTACTTAGGTATACTTATAGATAGTGCAGCATTTGCTTCCTTAATTAATTTTTTGACAGCAAAATTCGATTTAGTTTTTATAAAGAACACTACATGATATCCAATTGGCGCAACTTGATCATTTTTTATTGGCTCAGTGCGAAAATACTTTTTTACCCCTTTATCCGAAAGTGAAATTTTTTGTCGCCATTTAGGAGATTCCCGAAAATATACGTTTGGTTCCCTGGTCGGTTTCCAATGACAGCGGGTGGGAATATAGTATATTGACTCCCGTTACCATTATAGACGGGAGGCAATGTGATTAATATTAAATCAACTAACCTCCTCATTTCATATTTAAGTATTTTTGAATCCAGCTGAATGTAAATGTAAATGTGTCATATGTATAACTAAAATGACATTATACTGTTTGAGGATTTCGCGGTTACTCTAATTATTCTTCTCAACATTTCGGTTTAGACCGCGTAGTATTTGTAGATGAACACCCAGCACTGTCTGATTTGAGGGATGTAGGCTACATTCACAAAAATTGTTACAGGTTCCATAACAATGTACTTACTTCCCTAGAGAAGTGAATTACTTGCATCCCGCATGTATTACAACCGATACGATGCCATGTTTTCCACTTGGTTAACACGAATAAAACCTTGTAAAGTAATATATAATTTCCATTCTCCATCGTTTTCTTTATCGTAGTTATTGATTTTGTTGTACTTTCACGTGCCATTACTGTACTGTGCCATTACTGGTAAGAGGGGTGCGTTTTGGGTCTTCGAGACCTACAACCATAAAAATTTCGCCTGAAGCAGTGCTTTGCCCCCGGACTCCCCATTAGCCGGGGGGCTGTGCCCCCCCCCCTTCCTCTTATTTTCGCATGTGGAGGCCACATGCATCCTTTGCCCGGTAGGCCAAATTTTGCCAGTCCGACGCTGGATGGGGCGAGCGGAATTATAAGAAAATCACGACTTTGATAAGACACTATTCCAGATTTTTAATAATAATCGAAGCTCATATGCATATGTTGCCAATTTTTTATAACTGCAAAATTATGCACTCGTTGCCAGTATCAAAAGCAGTATGTAAGAGCTACATGACCAGAAAGCGACAAGGAATGGATAATTTACAAAATTTTCAATGCAAGAAGAGCCACACAAAATCTAAAAACGCTGTAAAAGAAAATCTGGTGTGATACACGCACACAACTTTCTGTCACAGTGATCTCTTATAATTAGTTAAAAATTTGTTTTTTAAGCATGTGTGCAAAATTTAAAAAAATTACAAATTCTAAAGAAACCGTACAAAATAGAGTTAAACCAAAGAGCATATAACTAGAAACTTAATTTTTTTTAAATCATTTTAGAGGTATTCAACTGGAAAATCACCTACCTCACACTAATACACATAAAAAATTTAATAAAAATGTAACCTTTAAAAAAAACCGTTAGTCGTTTTTGAAAAAATTGAAAAGTGTCAAAATCGCAAGAGTAAACACCATACTTCCGGTTAGGGGATTTTCTTCAAAAGGTTGCATCAAATAGTACACAAAACTTGTATATGAAGTTTCAACGTCATACCGGTTTTTGTTTTTGAGATATTCTGTTCACACACACACAGATAGATTGGCAGACCAATGAAGAAAAACATGTTTTTTGGGTTCAGGGACTCTAAAACGTGAAGATCTGTTGAAAACTCGAATTTCGAATTTTTGGGATAAATCCAATACTTCTTTTATTGTAAAAGGTAGTTATAAACTTATTCCGCGTTTTTAAATTGTATTAATAACATATCCCATACCGCATTTTTGTGTCAAACAGACATGGAATTTTGCAATTAGGTACATTTTATTTGTGTTTTATGCTGTTTAAATGTTGTTAACGCATTTTGGCCGTTTAGTTCAATTCCCCACTCAAAATCGTAATTTTCTAGACTTAAACGCCTGTTTTACTTGCACGGCAGTATAACCCTATGCTAGTATATTATTTAAAACAAGCAAATTGGAATGGATAAACAATTATTGTAAACCAATATCATCGAATGAAGATACGTGTGTATCAATTATTATAGAACAAATGAAATTATTTTTACTGTAGTTATAGTTATAGTAATCTGTAATCGACTTACCGCAAAAATATGTTTAGCGTCTTACACAATAAATACCACGTACACTGTTACAACCTGCACATTACATCTACACAACATTTGACAATACACCAAATATTGTTCTCTGCCAGTGCACACTTCGTTAAAAATGCTAATGTTGCACAAAACTAGCTGTTGTCCGACTCGTCAGAGGAAATCATAAATTATTCTTTATTGCGCCGGGAATACCCTATTGCGATTTCCTTAATATGTAACTTAATAAGACCTTATCTTATTTATGCGTTTTGGAGATTTAGCACCCAATTGAGGTTAGTAATTCAGTAATTTAATTACCACAAAGTAATTCAATTACCGCGAGTAATTTCAGTTCCCACAAGTAATTCGAATATTTGTAAAGTAATTTAAATACTTTAGAGTAATTTAATTACTCAAAAGTAATTGAGTAATTGAATGTATTAATTAATTACTTTCAAAAAGTAATTGTGGAGTACTTTCTAACAAAAAAGGGAATTACCAATTACAATTACAGCATTTTGAAAAGTAATTCAATTCCAAGGCAAATACATAAAAAGAAATTTAATTAGTAATTTAATTACAAAGTAATTAATTACTGCCCAGCTCTGGTTGAAGGTCGTGCAAATCTTTCAATGCCATGTACTATTAGCAATTGTAATAACAATAGCAGATAGGCCGGTTTGATAGAATCCCTTTACCCTAATTAATCGGCAATTTTATCGAAGGTTGACATATAAATGTAAGCGATAAGATCGTTGCGTTTGAGGAGGCCTTATCGGTAGTATTATTCGCAAAGCGAGTTAATCCATAGCTCTGTTTGAGCATTCATAGCATTCCTTTATTTAGAAATACTTGTCCCTCGATGGATTTTTCACGGGATCATACAGATCAAACGATTAGTAGCAGGATTATTTGAGCTGTTCGTGCATTTAACTCTTTGCTTGAGCTAATATGATAATAATTCTTCCGGTAAAAAGAAGAATTTCCTGGCTGAGAAACCTACGTCAGTGATTCTGATGAACATGGGTTTACAATGGAAAGCAGCAAAACCTAAAAATGTATGGGTGCCATTATTAACAAAAAGATACAACACCGAGGAAATTCAACATAGAGCTATGCAAAGAGAATCCCCTACTAGATACTTAACTCAGTTTTGTAGAACGGATAGACCACCAATAATGTAAAGAAATTTATAGACGAGTATAAAGGTATGTTCAAAAGCAGTGTATTGTACGAATCTAAAAACGAGGCTTTAACAAATAAAGAAACGATCACTTTATTAGCTGTTGAACTGTATTTTTTGGGAAGACACGTTTAATAAATCGAGTAGAAAACGAAGATATGGGACATATAATAGGCGTTCAGCATGTCATGACTCAGAAATGTGAGCAATAAAGATTAAACTGGCATTCAGCACAAGCAGCGCATGTCACTTAAAAGAATGCTAAAGAAGAGTCGAATTGAAAGCAAGTAGAGATATGCGTGGGCTTACAGAAGGGGATTGGAAAAATAGAGAGGTGTGGCGAGTAGGATTAGAGAACCAATACTTCTAAAATAAATATACTCGAAGAAGAAGAGCATGATGAAGAAGAAGATTTTTGTATTGGTGAAAAATGTGGGTAATTGGGTCTCGTTTGCTTGAATTGTACATTCACATAAAATTTTGCTCTTTCTATTATTGGATAAGAAAAACTAAAGTTTCCTCATACAGTAACCTTTTATTGATTGTAACATAACTAAACTATCTTTCATTACCTTCAATTTGCAAATTTCACCGCACTCTAACACTTATTTAATCATAATACATTCCAAACGCTATTTAAAACTACCCAATCCCTAAAACACGCGTACGTCAGCCAGGCCTAATTAACAACTTCGCCATGCGAAGTGGAGGCCCAGCTAATTAGATTGCCGTAACGGGGCGAATATTATTAACTGAAAACATGGGTCATCTCCTAGAAATATACACAATTTATTGTGATTGAACGAGTCCCGCTTTTATTAATTACAAGGGAACTCGAGCCTCGCATAATTTAGGGCCGCACAGAGACAACAGGGCGAGGGAGGGCTTGAAAGGCCGCCAGCCAATATACGCCAAATGAGGGTAGGTTATGTGCGAATTTCTTGTTTGCTATAATGGAAACCCTATCGTTTTAAATTAGGCGTAGTGAGGGCCGATTTAAAGAGAATCGCCTGCGATAACTCAATCCGCTAGGGTCCTGTTTTGGGGATGCTGCCTCGTTCTTCGGAGATTAACAAGTTTTTGGGCGAAGACTACTTGAAATGGATCGTTGTAAGCTCGCATGGTTGTAGATGAAAGGTCGTAAGTCATATTGATCGACTTAAAACGCCGAATAGTCAAAATGCGTAGCTGTATATTTTTTAAATCGAGAAGATATAATAAAATAAAACTGATACTCAATCTTCTAACAATCGCAGATAACAATTAACAGAAGCAATTATTGCAGCTCCTCTTAAACGAAATGGAAATTTGTGTCTGCTTCAACTCTAAATTAATTTTATATTACTGACTGCGTTTAATTTGGTTAAATGTAATGGAAAGCGTTTGAATACTGAAAATAAAATAAATAGCTATACGAAAACACCAGGCACCGTCAGTCTTCAGAAAGCGTTTACCTCCAATAAAATACAAAGTTCACCACATTTTGAGAAGGAATTGCATATTTCAATCTGCCATTTCAATGACCATTTTCGTGTAGAGGTTACTATTCAATAATATAACTCTTTTGAAAAGACACTAAACTAAAATAAATAATCCAATTAAGAAAACTAAGGGTAATTTTAATCAATACAAGAATCCTAGCCAATAGAACCTTAGCAATCAGTAAAATGAATATAAATTCTACAAACTTTGGTTTACATTAAAAATGAAATCAAATACTTACTGCTTACCTGACTATCTGTAAGAACAAAAGAATCATAATAAAATGTTCCTCTACGATTGGATACATGTATGTGCCTAGATGTAGATATTTGAACTTACCTTGTTTCGTGATCTTTGAAATAACTTTTATAACTTACAAATACGCAGAACTGGACTGCTCTTTGCAAATAAAAACCATATAGTAAATTTGAGATTTAAGAATACATTTTACCAGGGAAACTTGCAGCAACAGTAACAAAGGTGAGCAAGCAAAGCAGTTCGTAAGTATTTTACTTGCTTCCCGTCACGCAACGCTATAAGAAAAACCTTCCCGTGTCTTCCCTGGACAGTGATAAACTGGTGTAGAGCGCATAAGGAAAACTGCTACGAAGATAAGTCATATAAACACATACTAAATTGGCTACAAGTTATACACACAGATAATACTTAGCTAAGTACCTACATATAACATTTTCAGATTTACGGAAAATCGCATTTGCAACGCTAAATAAAAAACATTCGACGATTCAGTCGACCTATGGTAAGGTACGAAGATTGAGGTCATTGTCACCTGTGCTGAGCACAGATCCTGACCAAGGGTGATGGTTCGGTGAAATGGTGCTCTGCTGAGCGACCGAGTATCGAGGAAACCACAAATTGATGGCTCTAATGACATCGGGGGGATGGCAAAACTTGGAGTAGTTCTACATGTGCTACGACGAGAGTTCATTCAGGGCTTATCGAATAAAGAATGGACAGCTTCCACAGATCTTCTCCAGAGTTTTGTAGGCCACGAGTACTGCTTTGCAGGATGTTTGCAAAACGGTAGAAAACTGGACGATAGAAAATTTACTTTAAATACAGCCGTTCTCAAGACAAAAATTTGGAATTGTAATTGGGTGTAAATTGGCATGGTAAGGCTTTCGCAAACATCTGTATTCGCGAAACAATAACGCTCACACTACACATAAATCCTTTGCGTGTCTGTTCCAGCCTACTCAGGATCTGCTCCGCTGCGCCTGAGCTTACTGCTAGGTCTCAACGAAAAGTCAGTCCCTTCTTCTTTCTGGGCGCCAAAGCCAGTAGTGGCGGAAATTTTTAAACGAACCTAACACAATAAAATCAAACCTAATACACTAATGCGGGAAGCAATGCAATGGCGTCATGGAGGGGCAGAAGAAGGTATGGCAACTCTTGCGAGGAATAAGGAAGCCAATGAATGAGTACATGCAAACTGAGACATAAAGAAGCAAGAATTCATGCAATATTTTAATGGACTGTACCGACAAGAAGAAACAATTGACGAAGACGTGGAAGTGATGGACGAAAACGTACAACAATAACAGAAGAAGACGCCAGAACCGCCATACGCATGTGAGACAACTGAGAAAGACGATATTTGCAATGAACTGCTAAAACAATCATATCTCTCACATCAGAAATAAATAAAGTAGCAAAAAAGTGAGCACTCTAGAAGAATGGAAAATCGCATAACGGAACCCATACTTAAAAAATCCACAACGAAAAATCATTCAAACTAACGAGAAATAATGTTCACACTAGAACCTATCACCGTCGTAGATACAGTATTTCTAATAATAGCTATTTAAGTAACAAGGAATGTAAGGACCTATTAATATTTGAGGTAGGCAAGTACAAGCCAAGGCAAAGCCGCGGCTTGTTGCCTGCCGAAAATGTTAATAGGCGATACATTCCAAGTTATCTTATTATATTTTTCCCGCTGCGCATCGAAATTTTCCTAAATTTTTTAAAAAACCGTTTGGTTTGTCAGCTGTCACCAAGATTAATTTCGTTAGTCGTGTTACCTGTGAGTGTCACATGTCACATAAATACTTGCAATTATAAGCAAAACGTCTAAGTCTGCATCTTGCCTTGCTAATTTTATTATCCTAGTAGCTTAATAATAATATTAAGTTCCGTTGTCAAGAGAAAGCAGTAAACAAATATAATCACCGACTTACACGTTTTGTTGCTAAGGCTGTATCACTGACTAAGCACCACATATCTCCGTTATCGACATTATAGATACCGAAGGGTAGAAGACTAGTAAATAATAAAAATAATACAATTTATGTGATCAAAATTAAAGTGATATAAAAGAATTAACTCGAAATATATAGATGTAACTTGAAGAAGAAAACGTGCAATATAAAATTGAAATATGAAAACCGAGTATCAGGCCGATCTTTACGTATGCAGTGTCAGTGTCAGAATCATTATAGGATCGCGCTAACAATAAATATTTACTCCACTGTGTTTGTGCAACGGTTTTTAACACTTCAAGAGCTCATTTAATAAATTTTTTATCAATGTTTTCAGTCTTGAAAATAATTTTTACAGCAATTCATCTGTCTTCCATCACTAGTTTCTTCACTTTAGATATACTTTCGGAGTTCTGTGCCGTTGCAGGTCTTCCACTCCTTGCGTCACATTCGAGGCTTTCTCTGCCACGTTTATACTCATTTGTTTATCGATATATAATAAATTGTTGTGGACCTTTTGCTATGTAACTAAAATTAACTACCCTTTATATTTCATTATAGCCCAGTATTCAATTTTCTCCATATCTACAAATTATTCCACTTCACTAAATCGACTATAAAATCGGAAGTCTTATACGAATAAGGACTAAATTTTCGAAACTGTTTTAGAACATAAAGAATGGCCGTTAACAAGATATTTTTCTTTAATGCACATCAGATAAAGACCTTTACCTTCTACGGAAAACTATATTGCAGTTGGATTTTTTTACAGCAGGCGAACTGGCGAAAGCCATCTTTATCAACAATGTTCATTCACTTATATATAAATACCTAACAAAACGAAAAATATCTTCCTCGATGGTTGCGGACTCCAGCTTTAAATAAAAAGTAATTAAAATAGCCCACGCAGCAAACTCTATTTGGAGAGCGAACTTTGCAGACACGAAATGTAAAAGTTTGCTGTTGGGGAACTAATTCAAAGCAGCCGAAGAAAAAAGACACTTTTAACAATTGAAACAAAAGCAAGCAGCAAACGAACGCCCCACAAAAACCTAGCGTTAAAGCGGCCGACCAGACACTAGAAAAGGCTGAAACGCAAACCAGCTTCTCTCTTTTGAACTCTGTTTGCCCAAGCAAATTAAAGCGTTTTTCAGGCCGCTTGCTGGGAACTACGGTAAGCTACGCTGCATTCTGATACTGACAAGCTTATACTAAATGTAAAAAATTAAAGCTTTGGGCTATATAAAAATACTTGTTTGTTATATTGTTTGTGGAGGCATTTCATTAAGTATGTGTGAAATAATGTAGTTTTTTTCATATGTACATGTATCTACCATAATCATTGAATTCCAACTCTCCTTCTGAATAACTAGAACTCTTTCAATCTAATTTTCTTATCCAATTACTTTTAGGCAGCTGCATATCGATTCAATCATAGTTTTCTGTTAGGCAATTTGTTTTTTTTTTGGATAGTGATCGTTTTTAACGAAAAATCGTATTGAAAGTTCCACTTTTTTAAACGCAAAAATCGTGAAAAAAAGTGCACTTTTTTTAACTATTTTATTGAAATGCCAATTTTACAGTTGTCAATTCCGAAGTCCTTTTCGACTAAATTTCGAACAAGAGATCACTATGCAAAAACACTACGTGTACAACACGTTTTGAAAGTTCTTTTTCTCATTCATTTGCTTGATTAACTGGGTCTTCGCCCTCGTTACCAAACTGCAAATTCATAAAAAAAAGTATGACTTTCAAAACTACTTGTACAATAGTAATTTGTACAGTATACATTTTACAATTTCCTTTAAAAGCAATTCAATTTCATAATAAATTAAGAGCTATGATTCCGTGAAAACACCGCTTTTACACCAAGTTAGCCAGTTTTCATAGTAACAAACAACTGCAATTGGATAAGCTGATTAATAAATAAGGGAACAACGAGATTCGATATAACGCCATAAATCTAACCTACAAATATTTACAACTTTTTACACTTAAAATGTACAGCGGCGCCTATAATTGGCCTAACGGCTGTTGGCTGAGTACGAAATAAATAGATAAATAAATAATATATAGAACAAGAAGTACAGTTACAGGAAACTAAATTACTTAATATACAGGGTGTTTTAAAAACATGACGCTATACTGACGCAGGTTATACATAAAAAAACATAAAATTTTGCATATAAACTACTTGTTCTAAGTTCCGCCTCGCTGACTTAGAACATCCTAAATACGAGCGGTTAAAATTGGGATTTTATAATTTCCCTGAAAATTGGAAAACGGTTTTAAAACTGAAATTGTTCATATATCGTCGTGCTCGATATGCTGCCCTATTTAATTTATGCAACACAAATTACTATTTTGCTCCGACTAGCTAAATTGGGTTCGCCAAAACAATGTCTCAGGGTTGAGTTTCTACACAAAATAAAAAGCGCACAGTTGTATGTTAACTGCACTTGTATGCAAAATGCTCCCTGAATTTACGTAACCAAACCAGATAAAAGTTTACGGTAATCAAGCCAGCCAAGATTAATCACGTCAAAGGTAATTAACAATTAAATCCACGTCATTACGCATCTAAGCACACTTGTTTAATGGTAATTAGGGACGTCGCTTGGACTCAACGCTGTTTCGATGCGAATTTCAAAAAAAGACGCCAACATGCTCCAACGCAAATCTTGGGCCCTAGATGCTGGAAACTGCTTAAAATGCTTCTGCTCTCGCTTCCAGCAGTACTAAGAGTCTCTAGGATATTGCTTCCTGGTTCCGTTTCGGTCCACGCTGCCAGATACCCCTCTCGGACTCACTGCTTGATAGCTCGCCTTGCTGTTCACTGCTTCTCATGCGCCCCAAAACTGCTGTGGTGTCTCGTACCTGCTCCAAGTCCTCGTACACTGGTCCAAATTGATACTGCGAATCAAAATCATGCTCGTTCTGCAGTGCGGGTTTCGCTGCCTCAATATCAGCCTTTAATATGCTCACTGCTTTCACACACAAATTAGTCCACACCTGGATTTTAAATAATTCAACCAGTTGGACTCTGAATTGTATATTTCAACGAAGATTTACAGATTTTTGTTAATGTGAAGCCCACAACAATTCGGCAAGGCTCCTATTTTATTTGTATTGCATAAAGCACCAGCCTCTACACCGAAAGGTAAATGAGGTTACAGATTATACATAAATAGAATTACAAGTATCCAACTACATTATTTTATTTGTGAGTACACCTACTATATACAGTGAAATCCGTTTATAATGCAATATGGCCGTCATATTGCAAGCTAAATAGTCCGCCCACTTTATCATTGGAATATAGGCAACTCATTATATATTGGGCGCATTCAAAACGACACAACCGCAGTTTAATTATTTTTATTATTTTGATTAAATGAATGAATACACATTATTTGATGAGGTTAGTAAAATAAATTAAAGAGTAATTAGTGTAGTAGGAAAGTAGGTAATTATTTTGGTTATATCTAACAATAATTACAGTTGTACAACTTTTGTTTGTCTCGATGTCCATCCCTTTTAGGAAAAATAACTAATAAATATTGAAATTAACAAGCGGTCAACGAAAAAGATAATTAACTACCTCCCTGATACAATGAGGGCGGGCTCCATTAATTAATAGTAGCTGCACTTATGCAAGTATTTGGCACTATTGAGAGTACCATCTATAAATATTGGTCCTATAACCTTTTCGTTCATAATAACACACTTAAGTATTTACAGATTTTCGATACTGTGTATGTGATTCTTGAAATGCATGCAAATTCTCCGTTGACCAAGGCCTAGGATCCGGGAAACAGTGGATAATATTTAAGAAAAACTGGATTAAGAAGACACCTACCTAACGTTTCATGAAGTATTTGTTTAATATAAAAAATAAAATAATGTATTTTTAATAAATGGAAGTGGTATAAATAACTGCACTTGCAGTTCAGAAGCAATAGCGCAAAATTCAAT
This sequence comes from Agriotes lineatus, assembly GCA_940337035.1. Classification (NCBI taxonomy): domain Eukaryota; kingdom Metazoa; phylum Arthropoda; class Insecta; order Coleoptera; family Elateridae; genus Agriotes; species Agriotes lineatus. The sequence continues at coordinate 14,520 of CALNHX010006184.1, forward strand.
AAATCTGCATGATGTAATTTCGAGTAATTTGGAAAAATGTTCTATAGGATGAAAAAAATGATTGCGGAACAATACAAGAAGTTTATTTAATTTATTGCGTTTTGTATGATTTTGTTATAATAATCGATATTAGTAATAGAACTAATACTTACTTTATTGGCAATCCCTTTAGTAGAGATATTTGGTCAAGTTCATGTGTTACTGTTCTACGTCGATGTTTTTTTACCTAGTGCCACACAGCCTGTACTTGCAAATTTTCTAACTGTTCTTGATATTGTAGACACATTAGGTGTGTTAGGACATTTTTCACTAAAATGATCCCTAATATTACCTAATGCAAATCCGGAGTGATACATTATACACATGTCTATTTTTTTTTCGTCGGTATAAATCATGTTTAATAAATCGTCAATTTTAAATCTTAATTCTTTATTAAAATTTAAGAAAACACACCTTGCATGATTTGACAGGTGACAAACAATAAACCATACAATGTAGCAGGCCGTACAATAAACAATACATAAATGACATTTTTAAATTGGTGTATAATGGGTTGCCTATATTCCAATTATAAAGTGGGCGGACCATTTAACTTGCAATATGGTCATTTTGCATTATAAATGGACTTTATACAGCCAAGCCTTCTTGTCCTGCCACTGGTTTTCTACTAACTGTCTTCTGTCCATGTTTAGTGGAACTATTGTAGTAGTCCAGTTTTCTGGTGGTCGTCCCCTTTTTCTTCTGCTTCCGGGGGGGATGCTATTCTAATACTTCTACTGGCTAAATATCGGGCGGCATTCGTCTCACGTGGCCGTATCATATTAGTCTCCTATCTTCCATCTTTTCTACTACTTTCCGTTCGAGATTCATTTTCCTTTTTATTTCTTCATTCGTTTTATGTTGAAGTCTTGATGTCCTGCAGCATCTACGTAGATAATCCATTCCTACAGCTTTTCTGTTTGTCTCTTTTAGTAATTGCCCACGTCTCCGAACCATACAATAGGATGCTCTGGACGATCGTCTCAGAAACGTTCTTTTTCGTAGTTTTTCCAATTTGCTTTGACCGTAGCAGAGGATTTAATTTTTGAATTGCTCATTTTGCTTGTACAACTCTACTGGCTGTTTCTCCTTTACTGCTTCCTTCCTGGGCTCTTATTGTACCTAGATATTTATAGTCATTACGTGGGTACACCTACTATGATCTTAAAATTAAACTGTTTTTGTTTTACTATCAAGTCGTAGTCGTAGTAGTCAGTCGTTCAAATTTAGTTCCGCAGTAGGCTTGTGAACTTTTAACTTCTCTTTAGAGATTTTTGGTTCCGATATTAATATATTTGATTCAGTGCATGATATTAACTACGATTCAGATATTTCTGATACTGGGTTCTACTTAGAGTCACTATCGCATTTGCCACCGTATCACCATGTACATTCTTTATAGTTTGAGTTCAAGGTCTTAATTCTTTGTAGAGATACTTACTTAATCACATAATCTTCTGGACATTTACTGGTTTTCATTCTCTATATATATTTATTTAGTTGTACTTTGCCGTTCCTATGCTCTTAATCACCACTTTTTGTCGCAGTTTTCGGTATTCTTTTAAGTGTCGGTAAGTGGTATCACTTATCAAATGTTCTTTTGGTTCTTGTAAGGTGAATGAGGCTAATACCTCAATAGCCTTTAAGAACCACTCTTTAATTCTCGCTCATGTTGTATCTGTTCTCCAACTTTTTTAAATTAAGAAAATGCCTATTTTTTCTAATTTGGTTACTTTGAGGCGTCTAAGCTACTCAGTTTTGTGGATGATGAGAATTGCATTGGGCGGACACCTCTCTTATGTTTCTACCGAAAATATTCTTAAAATTCAGTTGAGGTGATCGTAAGTTGTTGTTTTATGTAGCTTAAGGTTCAAATTGCGATTATATTTATTGTTATTTTGTACTTAGTTAACAGTGATTTTGAAAAATATGATGAACCAACTGTAAAATATTTCATGAGCTCCTGCGGTAAATGTTTTGTCCAATCTTTGTGTTAATGATATTCCTGTGCAATTGTAGCTAAAATAATATTGTTCATTGCAGTTACATTCCCGCTTAATTTAATTAGGTATAAACCGCAAACTGCTATAAAAACAACCGTAATTTTGCAAAGCTGCTGCTTCGAAAACAAGCCTTGCGTCAAGCTGTCCCCAAACTACTGTAATTTCGCGGAGCAATAAAGAACATCGCCCTTATTGTGAGAGCGCTACTTGTTGATTGCGGCGTAAAACCCCAATAAAATAACAGCTCAGTTATGAAATTCTGAGAACGTCTTTTAATTTCTAGCTCGAGGACCAAGTGCACAATATCCTGCCAAGGATACCTCTTCCGATGCAGGAGGCGGCGGTTAGGCTGCTCAGTAAGGACACCAGGCAACGGCCAACTGCCCAGCTGTTATCGTTAATCAAATACTTCAGGTAAAGTACATTCAGCACTTCTCCATCTGCATTTTATTTCTGCTTATAGATACTGATTAGTCGATTTAAAAACATTAGGTAATGGAGAAAGTATCAGATTTATATAACATTCCATCAGTATTGAATTTAGCTTGTTTTCATTCAATCTTAAAAAGAGCTTAAAAGTATTATTGAGTCTTTACTCCTTGTTTGAAGTTGCGTGATTATTAATTATCAATATTTTGTGGATCTTTTAACAATGTTGTAAATAATAAATTAAGCAACATACAGAAAAGCTGCCAACCATTATTGATCTAGCTTCTGAAAAATAGATAACATTATTATTTATTGCTAAATTGTATGTTGATTGCTTGGAGCATTGCATATTGAATCTCTATCTTCTAATTTTTTTACAGCTGCCTATTTATTTTTTTTTTCTAAAGCAAATGTTAAAGTTTGCTTTAATCGACTCAAAACCAAAGGTGAAGTGTTACTTTAACAGCAAGGGTAGATAAAGTAGCACTTTAACATCAAGGGTAGATAAAGTAATTTAATTTTCTAACTTTTATTTAAATTAAATATTACAGCTTCGTATTATCCTACCAACCCAATCTAGTTACTGGGATTTTAAAATGTGATTGACTTTCCTTATTTTCTTTTAAAATTGTTAAAGTTCTTGCTATAGATTTTTTTTTGTATTGTACACGACGATAAAGTTATTACTATCCACTCTTGAATCATTAACGTCAAGACTTCATCTCATCTTTAGACGATTCCCTCTTGGATAAAATTTAACTTTATCGTACTGTATAATAAATGACTATTATTTTAATTACACAACTATTACTTTATAAAATTTGTTTACAATCGCATGCACTTTCATTAATCTGGATGGATTTAGACTAAGCAGTATTATGGGCTAAAGCTCGTTTACTAATACGTGAAACTGACTTATAGTGTTTCCACGACTAACTAGTGCAATGGGCGAGGTCAAATTAGTTATCAGGTACTGAGCGAAAAAAAGTTGGAAACCACATGTTGAGTCGTTGGTCGGTAATATATTGAAAATGTTCCACCATGCAAGGCTCTGCTCACAGCTTTGGGAAATCAGCGTGATTAACTGTTGGAGCTAAGCCCACCTGCTTCCTATTTTCTGAAAAAAATCGTTACTTTTGTTGCGGTCTAAAACGACTTTTACGACACCGCGCCGGCTCATACAAAAAGTCACGTAAAAGCTAGACGGCCGGCGCGGACGATAACTTTCAAAATCGGGACAATGACTCACCTAAGACCGCTGCCCTGCCCGTAACAAGATATGTCGGCTAAACATCAGTGGAGCGAGGGGTGGTCCTACACGAGATTACCTACGGGAAACGGCCGAAAGGACGGTAAACAATGATAAAATTAATTAAGCGCCACCCGCTCTTATCTAAAAGAACGAAAATGCAAAGATAGACCCACTATGAAACCGGGAAATCAATTAGCCTACCTTTCGAGTTTACACCTTGGCGAAAACCAAAGCTCAACGGAAATAGAGTATTTGTGCACAGCCTCACGACTCCCAACACTACGGCGACGAGCGCATCTACTTACCTATGACGCTTAAAAACTTCTACCAGGCTTCACATCACATAAATCTGACACACTTAACCTGAAAATAATCATGCACAGGCACATGGGGAAATCATAAGGCAACGCTCAGTAAACCAATCTATTGGTCTAAGCACATGATTAAATACGTACAACACAATGAGAACATATCATAATAAAGGGGCTAAATCTATAAGCCTAGCTGGGGACGCTTTATCTCTAATCGATTAAACTACAGGCCGGATAATGAAAGTCAGCACACAGCTAAGTTAATTCGTTTACAGGCGGCCTCAAAAGGGGTGGCCGTTCAGCAAATATGCACATAAATTATTAGCAAACCAATAAGTTAATTAGTTTACAGGCGGCCCCGAAAAGGGTGGCCGTTCATCAAATATTCACATGAATTATTAGCAAACAGATACGTTAGTTAGTTCTTACAAGCTACACACACACATTATTGGTTAGTTTTGTCTGGCGTGCGTCGTGACTGTCGGGGAGCTCGCAGGGACTGATATGAAATCCTTACGAAAAAACAAACGATAAACGGTCACGACCGAAATATTAGAACTTTCTGCAGACTGAATCCCAACGTATCGGAATGATGCCCCATTCGACCCTCGGACACTTGCAAAACGGCGGTCATTCAAGAAACCGGACACGTACAGCTCAAACAAATACCACTTAATACCAAGCCACACTCTAAGAAGCGCTTACGATGCCAGCCGGCAAACAACTAACCCAAGCCAACGATGTTCCCAACAAACAAGCTCTGTGGTCTCACCACCTGCAGCCAATCAGGAAGCAGATAACAACAAACGGTCTCGCGTGCCCCGACTGGCGATCCAGCTTGAAGGCGAAAGACTACGATGAAATGAAATTATTTAGAAAAACCTCTGGCTTGCTTCCATGGACTGCGTTTTAAATTTGATGCATAAAACACGCTACAGAACTTCGAGACAGCCCAGGTGCAAATTCGCCGAACTTCTAGAAACTCGCTTCGTGCCAAATCTCGAAACTCCAAAAAAAGCCAGAGAAAGTAATTATGAACGACAGAAAATTACAGCGGCCGTTATAGCTGCTTGCACATAACCCGATGAACTATTGGGTGTGAAAATACGACAGGAAAATCCGATATACAAGCAGAGTCAGAATCTTTGAACCGAAAATATTCCAAAAGGTCGCATATTGGTAACATTTAAAAATGTCCTGGCACCTTACTTTCCTGAAGATGCGTGCTACATTTTGCTTTAGAACAAATTAAAGAGGATGAATTCTAATACTAATGCAACACAATATAATTACAATTCTGATCGGTTCAGCTGCAGAGGCCGAAAACCGTGCCAAAGTACCTATATAGATTCTGCGTAACATCACCTAACGGAAAATCAATCGTCGATTTCCAAAAAGCGATCTGCACACCTCCAAACGGTGTGCGCTCAAAATATATCAATCCTCCAAACATTTCAAATACATGTATAACACAATACCGTAGATATAACTGCCTGTATGCAGTACATAAACAGATTACGGTACGGGACGAGAGAGGAGCAGTCAGCTGATTTCTAATCGCAGCCGTTGAAAAGGTTGTCTCAGCTTCTATCTCTGAAAAACGAGATGGAGGCTGAGATATAATGCAGCGGTCTTACGGGATTGCGTGGACGTACTAGGTGTCCTTATAAAGATGATGTATTGCTTCTGATGTTTGATGCAGATCGTAGATTCTTCGACACACTAACGGGTGGTAAACAGAACTTCAAATTGTGTTGCGCTTCGTAAGCTTATTTTTTTATTATACCTGCATCAGAATCGCCGTTTAAAGCACGCCTGAGCGTGCGAAAGCAGGCGATTAAAGCTCGCCGAGCTTTCAAGGTTGTCAAGGAAACAAGGTATATAGGTAACATTATAACTTCATAGCTATCTTTATTTTGCTGACACGACTGAATGCAACAACGGACGTGAACGCGACAAAAACGTAAACAATTCTCGTAACTATAGTAGCAATATTATTATGCCCTCTCGATTTATCCCGACAAAAATTATTTCTAAGTTTTTAGTGCGTAATTTATTTCCAGTATTGCAGGTATAATAAAAAATAGCGTAAAGTATTCGTGGATAACTGGTCTTTAAAACGCTTGCTCTATTTCGAGCACTCCGGCTACGCCGTCGTGCTCAAAAACTCGCGCGTGTTTTAAAGACCTTGTTATCCACTCATACTTTAGTATACTATTAATCCGACAAATGACACCGAAGTGCTATACGCGACCGTTAACTGCACCCACATGGCGAACTACAATACAATAGAAAAACGAGAAATTTCCAACGTGTACGCTACTCGACAGCAGCCATCTGCTTCCTGTTCCGCGCTAGTCTTGCGGGTTTACCGCGTAAAAAATCATACTACTTTCACTGGGTTAAAACCAGTGGCGGCGGTAATCTGTTTCAATCCCACACAGCAGATCCATTTTTATAACTTCAATTTCCCAGACATTAACTGGTCTCAAGCAAGCTAACCAGGCATAAATCCTACATATTTACTTCTCAACATGATCTTTGAGAGAAGCTTGTCATAAATTTACTTCAACTGAGTTTACTAGTTATATTTCTTCTCAATTACTCTACGCAAAAGAATCGTATAATTTCCAAAAATGCAGATTCAGAATGGGATAGTGGAGCACAGTATAGCGTCTAGGTGAAAATTACTCGGAAATAATCCCTCCGGTCAAAACCACTCCGTACAAAACCACTTTGGTCAAAACCACCCGCTTATAAAATCACTCCTGTACAAAACCACTCCCATAATAAATCAGAAAAATTCGAGCATTTATGTTATTATATTCATAAAATCGTTATGTGTGCTTCTTATGGTCCCGAGGGCTGCATAGTCATATTTTTTGGCAGCAGAACACCGTGGGCGGCGTCTAGGAGGCGTAAAGGCATTGTTTACCATTGCACAGTGCACCAGTGTTCTAAAACGTAGTAAGAAATGCATTACAGGACTTGCTCAAATTACACTGACATTACTACGGCACTACGGCGCAGAACACCAACCTTGTAGATGCTCTGCAAATGTGTCAAATGAAACGGCCAATGTTTACTTCGATTAAGAGCAATATAATATTGCTTTGTATAACAACCATAATGAGAGGCCAATAATTTAAAATTATAAATAAGCAATGAAAACATTGGACATAATAAAGAGAAACAATAAAAGGCTTTACTCTTTATAATTTCCAATGCTTTTATTGCTTATTTATAATTATTAGCATTTCTTCCTCATTTATAGTATTTCGTACATGGTTTATAAATATTCCTATATTGTTCATATATATATATGGAGGAGTTGGACTTCTGATTCACAAACGTCTAGGTGATGATATTTTGTCTTTAAAAAAGATCTCTACTAGAGTAGTGTATTTAATCCTTAAACTAAACAAAAGGTACTTATACTGTTAAAATCATGCAGGTATATGCACCAACAACAAGCTATACTGAGCAAGACATCGAGATCTTCTATGATGATGTATCATTAGCCCTTAATGACGCCCATGCTCATTTTACTATATTGTGTGGAGATTTCAAATCAAACGTTGGTTTGAAAACTGACAAGTTAGAGGTATGTCTGGGAAGCTTTGGATCTGTAGGAAGAAACCATAGAGGTGCAACGTTACTAGAATTTCTATTACAACATATACTTTACCAAATGAATAGTTTCTTCTATAAAAAGCCCATAGAAGGTGGACATGGGAAATCCCAGATGGAAGAACCCGAAACGAAATAGATTATATCATAACAGATAAGCCAGAAATTGTGAAGAATGTAACAGTGCTCAATAAGTTCACAATAGGTAGTGACCAACGACTAGTGAGAACGAAAGTTCAGATAAATCTAGGCAAAGAAAGATACAGAATGGTGAGAAAGAAAACTAGGAACGCTTGGGCGAACCCTCTAGATACTACGAAATTCCAAAGAAATATCACAAACCTTTTAGAGACTACAAATTGTTCTGAAGAGAATATAGACAGCCTAAACAACGCAATAGTTGAGACCATACAGAAAACCCAAGATATCCATTGTCCTAAAACCAAAGAAGATGAACGAATTAGCGTAAACACGAAAATGTTGATGAAAGAAAGAAATGACATTATGAAAGATAATGATCGCATGGAAAATCTGAGAGAAATAAATAAACAAATATCCAAAGCTGTAAGACGTGACATCAGAAACTACAACAACAATCAGATAAAACAAACAATCGAGAAGAACAAATCCATGAAGGTACTGCGTAGAAAAATTGGAAATGGGAAACCTGAAGTAATCAACCTGAAAAATACAAAGAGAATTCTAACATCAAATCGTGAAGAAATACTGAATATAGTAAAAGAATTCTACTGTAAATTATACCAAAGTCAAGTGAATGAAAACCTAGACCCGCAGTCACTACCATCCAGCAAAGGCATTGTCAATCAGGGATCCGAGGAATGACCAGAGATCACCGTCGATGAAATACGGTTAGCTTTGCAAAAGTCGAAAAACAACAAGGCACCCGGTGAAGACAATGTTGTTACAGATGCAATAAAAATAGGAGGCCCACTTTTATTGGAGAAAATAAAAGTATTATTCAATCTTTGCTTAAACATCAGCAATGTACCGAGTTAATGGAACAACGCGGTAACCATATTACTGTTTAAAAAGGGAGATAAAACCGATCTAGAGAATTATAGACCAATAAGTCTACTGAACCATCTCTATAAATTATTCACTGGAATAATAACCTCAAGGCTAGAAAGAAAGCTTGACTTCTATTAGCCAGAAGAACAGGCTGGTTTCCGATTTGGTTTCGGAACTAACGATCATCTGCAAACTATTAAAACTCTAATTGAGAAGTCTATAGAATATAATAGACCACTAGCCCTCGTATTTGTTGATTTCCACAAGGCTTTTGATACTGTCGAGTTAAATGCTGTTATAAAAGCCCTACAGGAATGCCGCGTCGATTATAGGTACGCAAAACTAATATATAATATATATAGTAATGCAACTATGACTGTGAAATTGCACGATAATAGCGACTATTCAAATTAGAAGAGGTGTAAGACAAGGTGACACCATGTCACCTAAGCTATTTATCACAGTTCTAGAGTACGCATTCAAGAAACCCGACTGGGAAACGAGAGGCATTACTATAGACGGAAAACAACTAACAAATCTTAGGTTTGCAGACGATATAATACTAATATCTGATGATCTTGGGGAAGCAAGATTGATGCTGCAAGAATTGCAGACTGTCTGTTCTAGTGTCGGTTTGAATATCAACTTCCATAAAACCAAACTAATGACCAACTTGGTACCCTATGAGCACATCAACGTCAGTAACAATGTTGTCGAACAAGTGGAAACATATAAATAGTTGGGACATGAAATTAGAATCTCAAGAGATAATCAAACATGCGAGTTAACCAGAAGAATATCTCCCGCCTGGGTAGCGTTTGGTAGACTCCGTGATGTTTTCAAAAGCAACCTTCCAACATGCTTAAAAAGAAAAGTTTATGACCAATGCATTTTACCTGTTATGACTTACGGTGCAGAAACTCTAACTTTAACATCTGGAACAGCTCGAAAAATAAAAATTGCACAACGTAGGATGGAAAGGTCAATGCTGGGCATATCTTTGAGAGACCATGTTACAAACGAAGACCTACGGCAGAGAACAGGAATAACTGATGTTGTAAAGCGGATATGTCAACTTAACTGGAACTGGACAGGTCACATAGCCAGAATCAGTGGCGATAGATGGACGAAAAGACTTCTTGAATGGCGCCCAAGAGCTGACAAACGTAATATAGGGAGACCACCTACCCGGACCGACGACATCAAAAGAGTTGCAAATAATTGGGTTCAGACTGCCCAAGACCGAAGAAAATTGCAATCAATGAAGGAGGCCTATGTCCAGCAGTGGACTTTAAGGGCTGGATGATGATGATGATGATGATGTTCAAATATACAGGGTGTTTCCCAAGTACGTGTAGAAATTTGAGTGGTAGGTTCCTTGGAGTATTCTAACACAAAAATTTCCCATCAACATGGGTTCGCAAGTTGGAATATTACAGATTTGGTGTGTGTAGGTGCGGCTCCAAGAACATTTTTTTGTCTGTAAACCATCTTTCAATTCACCAGTGGCGTGCGTATGTATGAGTCCTCTACACTACTGAATAAGGAAAAGAAGAGGACACTTAGACGTCACTGATTTTCTTTCAGTTTTGATGTTTTTGAATTCCTTAATTAAAACTCTACAAAAACTGCCTCTTGTGTGCTTTGTAAAAATTAGAATAATGAAACCAAGTGCTGCCAAATGTTTATTATTTCTAAATCAGTTGTTAACGCGTTTATAATAATTGACACCATTACCGTGACTTTTACCTAAGTAGGAAAATTGATAATATTTTTGAATGGCATACTTTCCTTACTTGAACCTGATTTTTCATCACACTGTGAGTTAATAATACTGGGAAATTATATGATTACCAAACAGAATAAAGAATAATAGGGGATAGCTTAGGTAGTAGTGAAGTACCTAGTGTATTAAATTGATTCAATTTAAATAAACAACAATGGAATGCTTAAAAAACAAATTTCTAGATTCTTATTGGGGTGAAAACAAAGCAACAAACAATACTTAAACTGTGCATTCTACTTTAAATCAAGTAAGTAACCCTTTAAATATTAGTTGTTGTTTGTTTGCACCCTAATAATAATTTAGAATTTTCTTTTAAATCCTGGAAACCAATCTATTGTTATTTATTTAAATTGAATCAACTCTACTACCTAAAGTATCCCACATTATTCTGAATTCTGTTTGGTAATCATATAATTGCCCATATACTTTTCTTGTATCTTCGATTAATAATTATAGTCTCTCCATGAACTCTTCTGGGTTAATTCCATCATTTCCATCAAAGTTCTCTATTCTATTTTGACTTAAACTGTATACAACTTGAGGTACCCTTAAATTATTATAACAACCTCTGCTATCTTTATTTTTTTCCTTCTAAATTTAAGATTTGTGCTTTTCCCCTCAATATTTGATCTACCATAAAAATGTATTGTCTTTTAATGAATAAATTTAGGAGAGAATTAGTCAAACAAACGACATAATGTCGTGAAATAGAGTTTATTTAAAGTTTGAAATGAAATTTTAAACAATTAGACGTTTCGCCATTTTTGATGGCTTTATCAGTAATATTAAGGGATTGTTACACATTAGTTATTTAATACATTCTGAAAAAAAATACAATAGGATTAGCGAACAATACATTTTTTCCTTATGCATGTGTACTTACATTATTACATTTAATTCTTTTACAACAGGTTTCAAAGCGTGGAAGGTAAAAACATAATTAATAAACACAGTCATTATTAAGTGCAATCCATATTTAGGGTTTAATTAATAAAAAAACAGAAGGCCAGCTCTTATGAAGGCAGAGTTCAAATGAATAAAGATAAAGGAAGCTTGCAAGGTCGTTCACATATTTACGTTATCAAGCAATTATTAAATTTAATTAAGACAAATTATGACATATAGAACTGAGGTTATTAATATCAGTTCTATAATTAAGAGCATTGGGGCTTTTTTGTATTTTAATCATTTCCAAGCATAGACGTTTTTTTAAATTACTCTCTTTATGTAAGATCTTAGGTGTATTAAATTTGAACTTATGTAGCGATTTATTGGCGTGGTCTGTCAGTGCAGTTTTTTGATTAGACGAGGATAAATTATTAATTTTAATTGAGTATTTATGTTGATTAATAGCTGTTTTGTTTGTCCTATGTACAAAGAGTTGCAGTTATTACAGTCAATTTGATAAACTAGATTTGCATATTATTTTTAGTCCTGTCCTTTAAGTTTGTGAATTTTTTTTTACCTAATGTATTGTAATTGTTAAATGCTGTTATGATATTGTGTTTATTTAGGTCTTTTTTAATTTTTTCAGAAAGTTTTGGGATATAATTAATAGAACTTAAACAAGAACTAAAAACAGTTCAAATTCACTTTAATAATTTCACCGATAACAATTTAATCTTTAACTTCCTACAAAAAAAAATTATTCAGAATGCAATATTGAAAACAAAGGTACATGCAAGGTTAACTAATAAAATTAATTTACTTATTAACAAAAATCTAAAGGTTTCCAGGAGAGACAACCCATATAACACCAGTATAGTAAACAACCAAATTAACAATAAAGTAACGATTTTTAATAATACTAATAATTTCATTTATAATATGACTGATATAAATATTCCAAACAATGTTAAAAATATTTTAAAACTTGGTTCAAAATTTAATTTTTATAATCCGAAAAACAAACTCCCCATTGAAAATATAATATGTAACATCGAAAATGGTAACACGGATTTATTTCAAACCGACCAAAATTATATACGTGCTAATATCTGTAACATCTTAAAAAAAATTTTTTTTTAATAAAAAACACATCAAAATTTAACTGTTTCTTAAATACAACACAAAAACGAACTTGCTAAAAACATAAAAGAAACCACTACCTTGTTGAAAAATAACAATGACTTAATTATAACAACTGCTGACAAAACTCAAAAAACAGTTATTATGAAAAAACTGACTACCATAATAGAATGACAGATTTGTTAAGTGATGAAAACACATACAAAAAAGAATTGAAACGCTCTACGTCCATAATCCAAAATAAAAACAACAAAATAGTCAAAAATGTATTAGATAACAACTATATAGACAATTTAACATACAAACACTTAATTTCTCATAATGGTCTTCCACCTAAAATATATGTGCTACTCAAACTGCATAAGGATAATATACCCTTGAGACCTATTGTTGCTTCATATATGAGCCCTACCTATAACTTATCCAAATATCTTTCAAAAATCTTAACTAATACTACATCACTTAACAAATTTAGCATAATAGACTCATGGAAATTTAAAGAGCACATTGACAACATAAAGCTAAAAAAACCACAAACTTTTATCACTGGCTGTTGTTTCATTATATACCAACATATCAATTGATCTTGTTTTAAATACAATTAAAAACAACTGGAATCGAATTAAAAAATACACAAACATTACTCTTACTGAGTTTTTACAAGTAGTTGAATTTGTTCTCAATACTACTTATTTTACTCACAATAATACAATTTACTCCCAAACCTTTGGTAGTGCTATGGGTTCCCCTATATCCTCCACTATTGCCAATCTTGTATTAGAGGAAATAGAAACCAAAATTCTAAATCAAAACAACGATTTCTCTCTTTATTTAAGATACGTAGACGATATCATAATGGCTACAGATTCAGTTAATAAACAAAACTTCTTTAACCTTTTCAACAATGTACACCCAAGATTAAAATTTACATTTAAAAACGAAGATAATAATGCCTCCATAAACTTTCTTGACCTAACTTTAATCAGATAAACTAATGGAAATATATTAACGAATTGGTTTCGAAAAAACATAAAGACAGATAGATATCTAAATTTTAACTCTCATACCTCAATTAAATACAAAAAGGTGTAATTAACAGCTTGATCGACCGAACTATCTTCACAACAATTTCATAAAAAACCTAGAAATCATTACTAACATTTTAATATTAAATGAATATCCAATTTATTTTATTAAAAAACAAATTAAAAATCGAATCAATACAATTAACAATTACAATAAAATTAATCAATCAATAGACCTACAACCAAATTGCTTCGGTAAAGAATTTAATAATTCCAACATTTCAAACCAAAAAAATATATATTTCCATTAACTATATCCCAAAACTTTCTGAAAAAATTTAAAAAGAACTAAATAAACACAATATCATAACAGCATTTAACAACCACAATACATTAGGTAAAACAATTTTCACAAACTTAAAGGACAGGGCTGAAAATAATATGCAATCAAATCTGGTTTATCAACTTGACTGTAATAACTGCAACTCTTTGTACATAGGACAAACAAAACAGCTATTAAAACATAGAATTAATCAACATAAATACTCAATTAAAATTAATAATGTATCCCCGTCTAATAAAAAAACTGCACTGACAGACCACACCAATAAATCTCGACGTAAATTCAAATTTAATACACCTAAGATCTTACATAAAGAGAGTAACTAAAAAAAACGTCTACTTGGAAATGATTGAAATACTAAAAAGCCCCAATGCTATTAATTATAGAACTGATATTGATAACCTCAGTTCTATATGTCATAATTTGTTTAAATAACATTTTGCCTTAATTAAATTTAATATTTTACACTCATATTCATTGTTATTAAATTTAAAACTTATGTTTCAAGTAAATAAAATTTCACTTAGTACGTCTTTGCTCATGTCACCTGTATATTCCGAATTTTCTACCTTTGCGCATTGCTTAATAACGTAAATATGTGAACGACCTTGCAAGCTTCCTTTATCTTTATTCATTTGAACTCTGCCTTCATAAGAGCTCGCTTTCTGTTTTTTTATTGATTAAACCCTAAATATGGATTGCACTTAATAATGACTGTGTTTATTAATTAAATTTTTGCTTTACACACTTTGAAAAATGTCGTGAAAGAATTAAATCTAATCATGTAAGTACACATGCATAAGGAAAAAATGTATTGTTCGCTAATCCTATTGTTTTTATTTCAGAATGTATTAAATAACTAATGTGTAACAATCCATTAATATTACTAATGAAGCCATCAAAAATGGCAAAACGTCTAATTGTTTAAAATCAGACCGTATTTAAAAAACCGAAGTTGATGATTGATGCTTGGAGACGAGGCGTCATTTTATTTATCATTTAATTACGCATTTTTTTCCTATTTAACCAAATTTCTATTTCTTACTATTAACGAGATCCCCCTACTGGCCCTTCTTATCTTGGACACACTGTATATTACGAATAATTTTGATTAATTTATAAATCCTAACATACAAGGTGAGACCATTCACAGTTGGGCACCAAATTAACTGTACTCTACGCAGAACCACAGACCGAAGAGATAGAGTAACAAAGTCAACACACACCAAGATACACACCTAACACACAATGGTTGCTACGCAAGCTCAAAAGGCGCGCTGCAACTTTGTATCTCGTAACTCGGGGCAGGTTGAGCACTACACCGCCAGATGCTAGCGTACAAAGCACCAGCCTCTACACCGCTAAGATAAGTGGTTAACGATTATACGTACATACATATATAATAATAATAATAAGTTTATTTACATGTTTGTTTTTCGATTTATAAAACAAAAAGTTGTACATTGTAAATAAATAAGTACTCCCACTTAAGTTACCTAGGCAACTTGTGTGTGGGTAAAATAATATCTTCTTATAATTATTACATTACAGCGAGTAATTGCTTTTTAACTATAACTATAGATATAGTACATATAAACATAATAAACATATAAACATAATTTGATGTAGTTATTAAGTCAGGAGAATACTCAGGAACGTGGAAGTTGTACCTCAATGAATTTCTCGATTTAAAAGAGTTCATGCAATTGTGATCTGGTTTACGACAACAGCTAATCAGTGACACTTTTTTTATAAGGTCTGTATATATCTATGTTTTTGATATTATGCGGTAAAATATTATATAACTTAATAACCAAAAATTCATAACTTCTTTGCCCAATATTCTTTTTCAATAAGGGAATGTAAATTATTGTCTGTTGTTTACTACGAGTTGTGTAAGTATGTTTTATGACATTGTGTTCAATGACTTTCTTATCTTTAAATATTGTTTGTAATGTAACCTTAGAAAATATTTGTCTAATGTCCATGATCTTAGACTCATTATATAAATTATCACTGTTAAAACGTATATTTTTCCGATAAATAACTTTTATCATTCTTTTCTATAATATTTCCAGAGGTTTAACTACGGTTTTTTGTGCACCTCCCCACCCTATTAAACCGTATGTTAAATGTGATTCTACTAATGCTCTATAAACTTGCTTAAGGATAGTTAACGGTAAGAATTCCCTTAACTGTCTAAATATGTAGATGAAACTTCTAATTTTTTTAACTACAATCTGTATATGCTTATCCCATTTCATATTATGATCTATAGTAATTCCTAAATACTTAATTGTTTCGTTCTCTGTATGGTCATGTTACAATTACATGTTTCAACTGTACAGTCAAGTTGAAGCAGGACACTCATTAAAGTGGTAAATATTTCAAACCAAATTATCTGCCCCTAAGTTAGTTTAGAGCGAAGGCGTTAATAGCTATTTAAGTAACAAGGAATGTAAGAACCTATTAACATTTGAGGTATGCAAGTACAAGCCAAGACGAAGTCGTGGCTTGTTGGCTGCCGAAAATGTTAATAGACGATACATTCCGAGTTATCTTATTATAATTTTCCCGCTGCTTATCGAAATTTTCCTAGAATTTTGAAAAAATCGTTTGGTTTGTCACCTGTCACCAGGATTAGTTTTCGTGAGTCGTGTTACCTGTGAGTGTCACATGTCACATAAACAATTGCAATTTCTAAACAAAACGTCTAAATCTGCATCTTGCTTTGCTAATTTTATTATCCTAGGAACTTAATAATAATATTAAGCTCCATTGTCAAGAAAAAGCAGCAAACAAATAAAATCAGCGACTTACACGTTTTGTTACTAAGGCTGTATCACTGACTTACATGATCAGCAGCGGGAAAAATAGCTTTACTGACTTGGTGTGCATAAGTCAGAAAATTCTGACAGCCGGGACGCCGTCCCACGGTGTTCTGTCCCCAAAAAATATGATTATGCAACTTGCGAAACCATATGAAGCTGGAAAAGTTGGTTGTGACCACTTAAATTCTAATAATTCCTGCTCCCGGACGCCGCCCACGGTGTCCTGCCGCCTAAAATACAATTATACAACCCTCGGAACCATGCGAAACACACGTCAGGAGTATGAATATTATATATATGCCTGAATTTTTCTGATTTATAATGTCAGTGGTTCTTACAGGAGTGATTTTGTGCCGAAGTGATTTTGTACGGACGTGGTTTTAACGAAAGCGATTTTGTCCGGAGTGGTTTTCTGCAGGAGTGATTATGGACTGGAGTGGTTTTTGTTGGAGTGATTGTGACCAGAGTGATTTTGACCGGATGGATTATTCCCGAGTGATTTTCACCGAACACTCACAATATATAGCATCGCATCCTAGAAATGCTGTTTATTTATTTCCGACTCTCGCCTTCACGTGGTGAACCCTGTCGGCTCGTGCAACCCTACCAGAGATCTGGAAACAGCCCAGGTGAAAAGTAAGGTCGACGTGTCATATACACTACAGGCTCACTATAAAAAAATCTAGTCAGCAATTATAATATAGGGTGATTCATAAGTATGGTAATCAAATTAAACAGATTAAACAGATACCAATACCTCTAATGGTTAACACATAATCACAAAACGTGATTGAAATTCTCAAAACAACTGTTTTTTGCTTCTGAATTTTATCCAATTTCGGAGTTATTGCAAAATAGAAATTGATTCCAGTTACCACCAATCAGTTCAACCATCTAATATTTTGTGGGATTATTATCAACTTTAAACGTGTAGTTTATTATGCAGATTGGCCCTATTTGATGTCCTCCAAGTACTCTTACATTTAATTACTAAACTTATGGATCACCCTGTATACTGAGATTAATAAGCGGTGCCGCATCAGTGAATATGATTAAAGAGGAACGCCCTTCATCGAGCATAAGAGAATACACCAAACCACATGGAAATCACACGATAACAAAACCTTGAATGCCGTCGACTATACCCTTGCAGATTCACTTCATGGGTCCAGCATATTAGATATCAAAACATAGAAAGGAGCAAAAATCTCCTCCAACCGCTATATACTTGTTATAAAATAAAGAGATAGCACACCCAATTTGAATAAGATAGAGAAACAGCCAACAAATGTGTTAACCTACTGAATGAACGATTATAGAAACAAAAGGAGACAAAATACATAAAGCTGAACAAAAAAGTAGTTAACAATTTGTAGAAATAGAAAAATTCAACAGCCAATATGAAACTAGGGAGCTGTATTGGAAAATAAGGCAAAACAAAAAAGACTATAAAACGGGAATATCCAGCTGTAGAGACCTAAATGGAGATAACGTGACAGGCGGAATGTTTTAAATAATTTAATTGGATGAAATATTTTAGAACGCTTCTGACCCAAATACACATAAAGGTAATAGAAACGAGAAAATCATGAGTATACACCAGGGGGATAATGTAAAAGATGGCGAAGAAAGGACCCGACCGCCAACACTAGAACAAATCATATCAGTAATTATTTTTTTAAAGCACCCAGTAGTGATACTATCAGTATTAAATGAGTAAAGCCATGTGCAGGGTCTGTCAGGGACAACATCGAAACATCAGGCACAATCTACACCAACTGTATTGAAATCCTCGAGTTGTACGAATTATTTGACAGGAGGGATATTAGGCATGTTGAAGGGATCAAAAACAAAAACCCTCTGAACAAAATCATCTTTAACCGACCTGAAAGGAGAATAGCAGTAGGGCTACCACCCACAAGATATAGTACAAAGCTGGAGAGAAAAGGTACGCAATCGAATAGAATGGAACAAATCTTTAAATTGGTCAAGACATGTCCCCAGATGTAACGCAACATGATGATGATGTAATAAAGTCATACAGCCTACAATTTACAAGAGTGCAATGAGAATTGGAGAATTTTGAAGCTTTATGTCGATTCACCCTTTTATATATAGTCGAAGAGCTTACCAGTTTCATGGAACACCACCAATGTCACTTTTATACATAAATATGTGAAAAGTTCATTAAATGAGAATTGTGGGCAGCAATGGAAATATTGGAAAATTATTTTTGCGATTTTTCTTTTCTAAAATAACACCGGTGTGTAGTTTTAGCCCACAATACTGAATTTCTATGATAGCTCATACTTTACTATTAAGGTTCAGAAAGGTCAAGGGGCGACTATATCGATTTTAAATGTAAGACAAATCATTGAGAAAGCTATAGAATTTACTGTGCCTGTCGATATATTTTTTATGTATATCCGCAAAAGATTCGTCACCGTTGGAGAGAAATAGCCCTGTAAAGTTTTAGAAGCTTATTTCAGTAGGTATCTTAGCCATATGATTAAGAGTCTATATGAAGCTACCAATTATACCGTCAAGATAAACAATAACACATCTATGCCCTTCCGAACAAATAGCGGTGTAATACAGGGATGCATCCTTTCTCCCATTCTATTAAATATACACTAAAGGTGCCAGACAAATATCCCCAAAAGACTGAAATACACGATTTTCAATAGGACGGAAAAAATAAACAACTTAAAGTACTCCGACGATACCACTCTTGTTGGGTCAAGAAAAATACCTAACTGAACTGCCAGAAAGAACTAATGAAGATATTGTAGTATTGTTTGTATTATAGTAGAACTAACGTAGCATCTTTACTATTCGATCAAAATGTATCGGACACTGAACGCGCATTGTTTTAGATAAATTAGCAATTGCACAGCACTGCTCCAAAAGATCTGGAAGGACAGGTATATCACAATCAACACGAGAAAATGCTTGTGCATAGGGTTCTCACTAGCTAGTAAACCTTTCCGTTAAGCATCGCACGTAACTGACGATATAAATAAGTAGGAGAACAATAAAAGACACTTCACATTGTTATTCTTAATAATCACAACGTTTCTGTAATATAGGGATACGACTGAAGAGAGAGAAAAGAATCATTGGCAACGGCAATAATGTCTGAAAAGTAGAAGAAGGATGGAGCATAGTGCAAAATTATTATCTCACGATATCTTTAGGTCAGAATTACTTGTGGTGCCCGTAATTAAAACTCCTAAGTCCATCTAGACTTTACTATAGTTTTATAAATTATAGCCTTGTTATCTATAGTTAATGTGGTTTGAGTATAACTTTGTGAACTTTAAGCCTTGTTGCTTCCGTTTATTGAATTTGTTTTTTCCATGTGGGTGTATACCAAGTTATCCTACATCATCTGCTTGCGGGATTGGTGTGATGTTAAGTATCACTGGAGGGCACGTTTACCTTGTGAGTGCAAAGCTGATATGTGTAGACTTGGCGTTCTTTGCTTTAATTGGCCAGGTCCGTACCTAACCATTTCTTCAATTTTACAAAAATGTCTTTCCCACATGTGTTAATATCCAAACTTCCAATGCTTCAAAGTGGTACATGCAATCCTACAGGCTCAAGTGCAGGGATTATAATATAATCTACATAGTAGGCACAAATCTCTCAATATGTCGTACTAGATGATTATGTAACACGGTTTAAGTACTCTACCGTATCAACTATTTTGTCTGCGCTCTTGACACCAAGGAGTACTTCTAGGTTCTCCCATTAACCACTTTTCTGAAGTAACAAACAACTTCTGGGATTGGACCGTGTCATTATTAAGGTCGATAAACTCAAAGTTTTGATAACTTTCGTAAGGGGCTTCATCAGAAGAGTTTCGCCTTTGGCGTGGTTTACACGTCGAGTTACCGTGCTGTTTTGCTTCTCCGCCTGATAAAACCCTTTACGAAAGTGGGCGAAACGTTGAGTTCTTCGACCTCAATAATGACACGGTTCAATCCCGGAAGTCGTTTCTTACTTTATGACAATGGCCGTGAAAGCCTCGGAAATCACTTTTCTGAACTTTATGAACCGACTGTCTTTAAGTAATAATTCTGTACTATATTTTTAGTAACAAAGGAATCAAATAAGTCCTGTTTTTTCTCCTGTGCGTAGGCCAGTATCTGGACTACCTGGTGGAAAGACAATTGATATTATTGATGTTGAATAATTTTAGCAGTTCCCGGCACTTGGTGGTGGTTAACCCAACACCCCATTCCTGTTTGGCTTTGTAGTTGCCACCAGCAATCAGTCACCGACTTTGCTAACTATCTGTACTCGTATAGCTTGGAAAGCTTTAAAAGTGTGATTATCTAGGGTCGAGAAATTTTCAAAGGTACAAAAAACATCTCAGTCGAAGAAAATGATGGAAGGAGAGTGATTTTCCAGATGCAAAAATATAGAAGCTTGCGATTGTCCATTGGCCGAAAGAACTATTTACAATTTACTTACTAGTGAGTAAATCAAATACGACGAGTTGCAAAAATAATAGTGTTAAGGGTGTTGAGTGTTGCAAAATGTTAAGGATCTGGTTTATAGTTTTGAAGACCGAAATGAAAACCTTTTAAAAAGTGTGCTGTACCAAATTTAATTAATAGTATCTCATACCTTATGAGCCTTAAAGACAATCTTCCATCAAACTGGAACGGTGATTTTCAATAATGGTTAGAACAACACAATATACAACATTTTTCAACTGTTACTCAATTTCGCTCTATCGCGTGCTGTATGTGTAAATGTTTCTTCGTTTAGATCTAATCAATCTTTTATATTTTTTATGAAAGATGTCTTCCTTCTTCCTCTAGTCATCTTTTCTTCAATTATTCCTTCTAGTATCTATTGTAAATATATGTATTTTCAAGGCGTATTACGTGTTCAAACTAGGGTAGCTTCTTTTGTTTTATGACATCTACTAACACCCTCTCTTTTCCCAGAGTATCCTTAGTACTTCTTTGCTAAACGTTCTTTGTGTTCATATCATCTAGTTTCTTCTATAGCTCCAACTTTCACGCGCTGCTTCTAATGTATAGCATTGAGCGAAAATACAAAAATTGCGTACTGTAATGATAAAGGGTGTTCAAAAACTAGTACGTTTGGAGTTCGTTATTGCTTCAGACAACGAGAAACACGGTATGTCTACAGCAAGTAAATTGAGGTTGTAGACTAAAACCGTTATTTACATTTTACAGCTAAAATTCAATTCATTATAACAACTCTTATAAAATCTGCACCACCTGATTCAATACATTTTACACACGGTGTCCAGTCGCAAGACCATGTCCAATAATTTTTGGAGTTAATAAATATTTGCTTATGAAATCAAGCTTCGTCCGTAAAAAACGTTTTCCTGCGTACATCTTGATTGTTGATAAGCACACTCCAAAACCATTGACAGAAACAAAGCCTGCCAGGAATATCATGTGGTAACGTTTCATGAACTACTGTTAAACGATAGGAGGATACGAGAACATATTTGCATAAAATTGCATGACTAGTCCCCTCAGAAAGATTTAGTTGTGACAAGTGACAATTGATCGATGCAGTTTTTACTGAATAAGTCCAAACACCGTCATCTTCTCTTGCATTGCAAAAGTAACCTATTATGAAACTTTTTTGTTCTGAAGAAAAAAACAACTTGTAATGTGCACTGGCGAAGCAGAAAGCAGCAGATTTATACCTAAAAGCAATCATTTTTGGTAATACAATATTTAGTAAATAAAATAATTACTTACACAGAAGAGAGAACGAACTTTATCATAACTTTAAAAAACGTCAAATGAAGTAATCCAAAGATCAGCTGGTTGTGGCTAGTGAATCAACATACGGTTACCGACGTTCAATCTAATCAGCGCTAACTCCAAACTTGGGAGTTTTTGAATACCCGTTATAATAACAGGCATTATTGTTGAGACATACATGTGTGTACATTATACATTTACCAAAAATATATATATCTCCATATTCGACTCAGAATTCTCCGGTCATCTGACTCATCTCCCTCCCGGCGCTTATTAAGGAAGTTTCAGCTGTGCTGAATTATATAAAAGTTTCACAATGGAATTAACGCTAATTTAGTGTGGATGCTGGCGACTACAGCTTTCACAGCTACATAGTGCATCGCCACATGTTATTAACAACTTTACAATTTTAGCTTAGTTAACCTTTGCCGGCTGGAACATTTAACAAGTGCACAGGGTTGTGTTTTAATTGTTTCAACTAACTTTATTAAACAATGCACAACAGCGCATCAGCTTAGTAAATACCATAATAATTGTTGAAAATACCAAAATATTCTCAGCATTTAGAAATGTTGAGGTCTAAATTACTTTAAACAGAAACAATTAACATTTCAGTAAGAGTACTTGCTAAGTTTCGAGATAGTAAATATCTAATATTTAGAATTTTAACCACTTTTTCCTGGGTCTCCTAGCGACTGTAATGGTAATTAGATGACTGACAAGCTAGTTGGACCATCCATCAAAGTTAGATGAATAGCATCTGCAATAAATGCATGCTTTATACAGCACAATATAAAGTTTCTTTTTCATTGTAGTTCACAATTAATGTATTCAGCTTTTCCCCAGTTTAAAACTTGATGGTCTGTAGAAACATATTTTGACTGTTGCAAAGATGATGAGCTAGACAATGGCACAGTGAGACAAAGGGCAGGCGAGTTGTAGGTTGAAATGAAAGAGGGTTCGTTCGCAATGTTCAAAATTTTGTAGCTTGGAAAATATGGGTGGGGGTACACTCATGTACTTTTAGGATGTCACCGTGCTATTTTTAATACCAGCAACTACATCAACATAGAAAACCTTGTAGGCGATGAGAAATGTGCACGATGCTTAAACTCCAACTATGACATACCCTCTCATTTCCTGAAAATGCTTTCTTCAAAATACGCGGAACTGCACTGCGCTTTATAAATAACAATCGCGTAGTAAAATATACTATTAATTGGTGACATGATTAAATTTAACACAACTGGTGACCTGGGGTCGCTCAAGACCTCTTTGATTTCACTTTAAGAAAAATCGTTTGCTTTAGATTTTTTTTGTTAATTTTCGGTGAACATGTGACTGGTACATTAATTATCTTCTTAAAAATAATGAAGTGGAAACATTTAAATAAAATATTATTGATGCCAGTGACAAAGCATGGCGGTTTGAAAAAACACAAAATAAACAATTCAATACAAAACATAAATGATAAAAACCAACATAAACTTGATTCTTTGAACAAAATCACAATAGGTCAACTTTCATCAACTTTGGAAGGAGCATGATGGGCAAATGTATGGTAGAAAGATGATAAATATTGGGACGTGGCAAAATTTACACTGTACGTTCGTTTTCGTTGCTAACCTTATGGGGATATGCCAAAATATTTTCTTTTGCTTTCTTCTTTGTTGGAATCAATGTTGTCACTGGTTTATTTAGAATAGTACCAGTTTACATGTTTTCTGCTTAGGTGTTCATGAACTAATTGAAATGACAACTCTTTTATAAATTTAAGTTGTGACGTAGTACCTTTATCGCTATAGGAACCATATAAAATGCCAGCAGATGTTCGTCTGCAAGCTGGGTCCCACAGGAGAAAGCAATATTGATAGACTGCCGCAGCGGACTGAAGTCGTTACTGCGGACCTAAAGAAGATATGGCCGAAACCTAAATTCTAATGCACCTTATTACTCATGCATAATTAGGTAACCGAAATAAATTTAATGGCCTGCAAAATTTTAAAATCAAGGAAATAATCTTGAATTTACTGGATCTCTGGCTGCCAAAGTCAAGCGATGAAGGCGGGCTCGCTGCTCAAAAACGGAAGAAAAATTAACAACTATCTAGAGCTCCGTTGGAATGCAAAAGGGTTGGAAAAAAGAGAGATTTATGTACAGTGGCACACAAGCAGGCAAGGGAGGCAGGCATACTCGCATTCTGAATGAGGCCGTCGAGAAGATCCCTCTTCTGGACGCTATGGTAGACTACCTCCCTCTACAATATGCCTTCAATAGACAATTTAACGTCTATGAAAATGCCGGGTTTACCCAGCATATAGATATATCCATTTTTACTGATGGATCTAAAACAAAGCACGGAACGGGTGCCGGAGTATTCTCTGACGATCTGAACCTGCGCCAAAGCATACCACTAGGCAAAATGGCCACTGTCTTCCAAGCGGAAGTAATTGGAATAATGCATGGTGCAAAAGCATTTTTGAAAGGAAAATCTAGAATCAATGTATTGGTATCTTCAGTGACAGTAGAGCCGCTTTACTAGCCCTGGGCAGTTGCAAAATTACCTCAGGTGTGGTACTGCAGTGCCGTGAAGCTCTCGAGGATATCTCAAAAAATAATGTCGTTTCCCTTGTATGGGTGAAAGGACATGACGGTAACTACGGAAATGAGGAGGCTGATGAGACTGGCTTCCGTACAACTTCTCTGGGGGCCAGAACCCGTAATCCCTATATCCCTGACAATATTAAGCTCTATGCTATATCAAGAAACCTTAAACAGCTTCATACGAAGATGGGTGAACATGCAAAGCTGTTGTCAAGCAAGGGCTGCTATTACAGTGCCCTCGCCAAAGACAGCCAAATATTGCTTACAACTGTCCCGAAAGAACCTTCGTCTAGTCGTGGGTATCCTATCTGGACACTGCACTCTAAACCGACATATGCACAGGATGGGACTGGTGGATAGCCCAAACTGTCGCGGATGCAACGAAGATGACGAGACAGCAGAACACGTGCTCTGTCACTGTCCAGCTCTCGCAAGAGTCAGAGAAACCATGTTGGGGGACTTCTGGCCCGATATGGTCAGAATTAGCGACACTCCAGTTGCGGTCGTCCTTAAGTACATTCAAAGGATTGAGTGATACCGAAATTGGAGAGCTGCTGGGAGGTAGCACAATGGGCCCACTTAATGCGGTCTAAATGCGTGTGAGGTAACTTACCCTCCATCTTTAATCCAGTAATCCAATCCAGTACAGTACGTTGATAATTCTATTCTGTTTTGTTTTAAACTTTTCAATAATATAATGTTTGATGGTAACCTTACCTAGTTCATAAAACTTAAAATACCTTCTAGACCAAGGCGGTCTCAAAACTTGTTTCACATTGACAGCATTACAACACAAGATATACTATGTTAAAAATACTAAATAATATATTTTGTTGATGAATCTTGATCTGTGTCCCACAATATATTTTTGAAAAAATTGAAACAATATTAGCAACAAATAGAATAACGATATGAAAGGATATTGTGGTTCTTAAACCTCTTCAAATTGAAATAATGTTACTTTGTGTTTACTTGTATCAGTTGCTTTGATTTTTATTCCCCCAACCCCATGAGTGTTGCAATATATAATTATGTGTAATGTATAATCATAACACACAAATATATTTCAACTTAAATAAAATTCGAACGCAGTGTACAAAACAACAAATTAAATAATTCTAATGCCAGCAAAATTAACGGCTGCGCTGATAAAAAAAAAACGCTCGAACCCCGGCTTGCAAAACGGGTGAAATTGGGAAAAGCCAGGCGCTCAAGGCCACAATGCTAATATGATGTTTTACAGGATACAAACAGACATGCTTTCAGCTAATTCCTAGGTAAAAACGCACTAGCGTTTAATAACACTATGCAATTTAACCCGTGGGGTATAATCTCCAAAAGGCCTTTGTTAAAAATACGCAATTCATATCAGGCGAATATCCCCCTATTGACACAGTCAAACCGATGAATTGCAAAGTATGTACATATTGCGATGTGTGACGCTGCTCTACGGCGCCCTCGAATGCAGTCAGCAGGTGCGAAGACATTATGCATTCCTGAGTTGAATTTATCTTGAACGACCTTGGCTCAAACTTATGTACCAGAGGATTCCATGGGAGCTATTACCGCCACCACATTACGCCGGATAATAAAGGCTTAATTACCACTTAATTAGTACCTACCAACACAAAACAATAACAACGAAATATCTCACTCTAAGATAGAAATCGGGCCTAAAACATTTTCAAGTAACGCCGCTGGAAGAATAGATTAGAGCGTGTATTTTACGAGTTAACATAGGAATTATTACTTGTCAAAAAGCCAATTAAAGTTATCGTAATGTATACCACTGAAGAAAAGATATAACACACAAGTTGTTTCTACGTATTTACTTTTTAGTTGCATATCTACATTCCGGTAACAAAATTAAAGTTTCTTATTAACAAGTACCTAATTCAAATTCGTATGTTAACTCGTAAAATAAACGCTCTAATCTATTGATTTCATTCGTATGATTAAATGCTAGCATAGAAACGAAACTGCTATGTTAACCATTAAAATAAATTCACTGTATTGAGATGCGCGTTGTAGCTTGTGCAACTTGCCGGATTTACACCTGGGTCCTATCTGACAATCCGCAAGTTCTCTGACGGAATTCCTTCTGTTATTTATATACGCATGACCGCAATTAAAACGGTTTATACCAATTTGGAGGCACGCGAAAGGTCGCAATACATTGCACGTTCCGCATTACCACCTTCATGATCGTTCTTTGTTGATTGAACCGAGAATTACTTATTCTGGTAATAGCTTCGCTAGATGACCTGTCTTTTAAAACTCGGAAGCCTTATCTACCCGCAATGTCGAAATACCAACTCTAATACGAAAAACTCTCATACCTTGTGCTAGGTACAGATCACCCAGGATTCTTTATTTTCCCGATAGCCACCATCTGGGACGCTTGTCTATCCGCCACCCGGAAAAGCGCCCGACGGGGGAATATCAACCTCACAGGGGTGTGATTATTCGAAATATTGTTAATACATTATAGCACAAGCCTTTGGGCTACTGATTTTTGAAAAAGTAAAACACCTGGGAATGTTAAAAATTAATTCTATTGAAAGTAAGTAAAAATCATTACATCTACACGCCTTCAAGGATTCCCTGTTAACTTTCTTGGGTACAGTTTAGGCTAAATAAATCAGCATCGAAATTATTGGAACAGTTACACTTAAATTACCATTTTGTTACATCCTGGAAGGTAGTTATACGTAGAGCAACCCCTGTATTAGGTTTGTTAATAAAAACCATAGTTTTCTAACCTATATTCCATGACGACGGATCGCTGGAGGATGGAATTTTATAATTTACACGTTGCAGCGGATATATTAAGGAACCGAAAATGTTATGCTGGATTCTGATAACCGCTGGGCCTCCTTCTCTATCGGTTGTTGGCTGGCACTTATCACATAGTTTTAAAGAGAATTATATGTTGAACAAGTTAATTTTTCACGGGAGGTGCTGCACGCACCTTTGTTAATTAGCGGATTCAAATCCCGGGAAGAACTGCCGGCTGTTGTTCGAAGGCCCCTCAGGAAAAGTTTCAAACACATCTTTCGCCCAACGCCGTCGGTGTTTCGCCTTTGGTCGTTTTGCAAAATTGCTGTTTTCGATTCGCCTGAAAGAAACTGCGTCGACGTCTCTCACCACCGCTTGCTACTGAGAATTTGCAGGTTTGTCCTTTTCAGCTCGATTATTTGAAATCTTTTGCTAGCAAACTAAGATGGAATTTCTTTGACTTCCTTCACGTGCAGGATGCATTCAATATTTTGTGATTGCTACATTTTAACCTTTTGCGTTCTGATAATATGAATTTTGATTGCTACTATGTATGCCTGTCTTCCTTACAATTTAGTTTAATTAAAATCTTATGGGGTTGATTATAAGCGGAGAGAGCCTGGAAATATATTATATCAAGAACAGCGCCCTCAAATAATCAACAAATCAAAAACGAAATGTGTTCTGGGGAATTCTACAACAGTTTAGATTTTGGAAATGAAATAATTACAAAACACGGTAGGTAAATGTCTTTGTGTAAAGAGAAACACACTTTATAGGGGGGGGGGGGGAGAATTTTAATCCCAATGAAATAAGAATCTCTATACCCGTTTTAAGGACGCAAATGGCTTTCGTTCTTATTTCCGCGCAAACGTAAAGAGTTGCTATTTCAGAAAGGAGGTTGCTCATTCCACAGCTAAAGAGCACTTGTTAACCATTTTGTATCACGACAATGAGAAATATCCTTCAGTTAAGAGCGAATAGATCTTATATTCACTGCTACCAACCTGGGCAACAAACAAGGCAAGTCGCGGCCCGAGAGAAATGGCGCGTTCCTGTGATTTATTAGCGGAACGGATATAATAACGGAAGCAATATTCGAGTCGGTAATTGTTTCATATTCTATTAAGGTAAATCCGCTTTGTGGTTGTAAAGTGACCGACGATGCCCTATTAAATAATGCTCAACTACTCATGCTGTCAGTTTGAAACTACTACACCGTTTCATTGCAATGAATATCAAAGTATAGTTAATCAGTACAAAAATTATCCTGCAGGCTATATTTACATATACTACAGCAAGCACTTTGAAATTTAACAGGAACATGATACTTCTTTTTTACTATATTGGGTGTGTCTAAAATAACGCAAAAACTTCGGGTGGTAAAATTCTGAGTAGAAAATCTTAATACTAAAATACTGAATTGGTCTTCATGGGCCCTTACGAGCGGTACATGTTTTCTTTTTCAGGTAAAATAAATTTTCTGTTTCAAATACGTCAAAGTATCACCAAGGAAAGTTTTTCAGATGAAAGATTGTGGTTCCATGCAAAATTTAAACCGTGTGTACTAGATGAAGTACCTAGAAGTAGTAACAGGGTTTCATATAAGTTAGCAGATTTTTTTAATTTTGCATGGGACCATACTTTTACATTTTGAACAACTTTCCTTGACGGTACTTTGACGTATTTAAAACATAAAGGTACTTTACCACAAAAAAGAATACCACCAATCCAATATTTTAGTATTAAGGTCTTCTACTCAAAATTTTACAGAGAATAACGCCAGCTGAAATTTTTCCACCATTTTATATACACTCTCTAAGTACAAGAATACTATTTCCATTATCTTTCTAGGATACGTAACCTCTCTGTACGCCACAAGCTCCTTATACGCCAGTCAAAGAATATTCTTGAAAAGTACTGAACCACATTCCCACACACAATAAATTCGTCCTTGTACCTAATTGTCTTTCCTTATATATATCCCTTCCATGACCCTAATAGGTGAAAATTAGATGGAACTAAATCGGAACTGGTTTCGGATGTGGTAAGAGTTCCCATTTTAAGTTTACAATTCCTTACGCTGTTCTGACAACCGTATGCGGACGAGCGTTGTCTTGCAGAAAGCTAATGACACCTTAAGTATTAAATTGTTTGTTAGTAACCTGCGTTAGTAGTCTACTGTTGAAATCCAGCCTAAATAATTCCTTCCAATGCCTCCCTTACAAAATAAGATTTTATAACTTCACCAGGGGGCACGATTGTCTTACTTTTTTTGTTCTTGGTGACTAAGGTTACATGATTGGTGGTTATAAAATGTAAAACTGTATCGCTATACCTCCCAATCCGTTCTAGTAGTTTATCTGAGACATTTAGACGTTCTTCCCTGTGCTCTATGCTCACTAGCCTATGAATCCACACACCTTATTAAATTAAAATTTGTTTAACAAATTAAATCATAACAGAAAACGAATGCAGACTTTGTTTAAATCTGCGACATCCGACGGACCGACTAGGGTTAAACATGCTTTACAGAATATATAAGCAACCCACATTGTACATATTAGTACAATGGAGGAAGAAAGAGAATAGCTAAATAAAAAGCTCAGAGTTACAGAAAAGCTGGAAATGTATTATACTAGATTAATAAAAATTAAAAAAATATGCAAGCACCAGTGAAACTTCATGTTAAAATCATTATGTGTAGGGATATACACACAAAATAAGTTGTGCTATCAATAATTACAGATTAGAGATAAAACTGAAACATAGTAGTACAAAGAACTAATAATGATAAGACAAAAAATAGTAAAGGGCTTTACCCTGAACCTCCCTCGCAATTTTTGAAAGGGAAGATTTTTAAAATATCAAAAGAACAAAACAGGTTTTTATGGTATCCACTCTCTATATTGTAATGGTACGATGCTTACAGCAATTCTAGTTGCATTGCTGACGTACGAAGGCTAAGGAAAGATTTAAATAAGCCCAAAATTTATATTGTATTTATTGCAGCAATATAAGTCACTAGTAAATACCGATAATTACATAAGACATGATTAGCAATAACTGTAATTTAATTAACAGCGGTTAGTAATTAAACAAAACAGTATCGTCAGGGTTGCGTTCAGCTTTTATTCAATATGTGTGCCCTGTATGGCAAATGTAGCTAATTTGTGATGACTGATAGATTAATTGTGTAACGTCAAAACACGATAATAAATTCGTTTAAGTACTAAGCTGTTTCTAAACGTCACAGAAGTTTTATGCAGCGTTTTGGTATTCATATCGTAATTCCAGCTATCGATAACGCAGCTAAAGTGTTTTTAAGCGGTGGAAGAAAGCACAATGGTGCAGAGAGAATTTGCAAAGCAACCTGAGAATTAAATGAAACTACAACAAAGTGCTAATAGCTTGTGAATCACTGTTTATTTAACTAAAAGTGAAAAAAGGCAACCACAGTGCGGTTAAAGTGCTCCTGAATGACATTTAAGAAAACATTTAGAAGTTACGGATCAAAGATTGTAAAAACTTTCTAAAAACAATTGTATAACATGTTGCTATGGTGACCTAGAATGTCAATTGTTGCGGTTTATTGTGGAAACCAAGCTGAAAGCTTGTGTGTTTCTTTGGCTCCCAGTTATTAATTAATTTCGTTGAAAAAAATATATCATTTGTGCGAATTGTTGAGTTTTATTTATTCACCATTGTGCCGATGCCAGTTGTGGTTAATTTGGTAGTGATACGTGGAGCAGTCCCAGACAAAATTAAACCTCAACCTGCGCATTTATGATTGTATTCGAAGCTAAATTTTGGCAAATTTTGGATCTGCGTTAAGCAGAAAGCGGAGTGCAGCTTCTAGAGGAGCTCACGTTTGTGGTTTATAAGAAGGCAGCAACAGCTAAAATGTCGCCAGCAGGCAGGTATAAGCTTGGCGTCCGTTTCAACCGTGGAACGGTGCGAGGTCAAGTTTCGAGCACAATTCAGCAAGGCTGGTAGCTACGAGAGGTGGACAGCAAGGTGCAGAACCTGGGGAAAGCTTTGTTTGTTGTCCAGAGGCAGGCAGCTGCTACTGAAATCGTCCCAGCAAGAAATTACGAGCTTGGATTAATTTTGTTGCGGAAACCGGAAGTGGATTTGATGGCAAGCAAGAAATAAAAGCGGGTTGGCGTCCTTTTTCACTTGAAAAAAAAATCCAAGTTAGCCAAACAACTTGATTATTTGAATTGCACTGTTATTATTTACCTGAGGTGAACTCATTATTTGTTGGTTTATTTGCTGTCAAAATACGCTGGATTTCTTTACTTTGTTTACAGTCAATATTTGAGGTTACCTGTTGATAAAATGTATACTATGTAACAACCTAGACCTGCAGATACTGGAATCTCAATAGCTAGCCGGCGCAAAAGTTTAAATAAGTTGCCAATAGATAAAATATAGAAGGCAACATAAAATATGTTGCGTTTAAAATATGTCTGTTTTCGACAAGAATAAAAACCTGAGCTATATGCAAAGTACTCATTTTATTTAAGTAATAGTTCTCGAGTTAAAGCAAAGATAGCAGAATTTAATTTTTTAATGTACTCACTCTGTAAATAGTTTACCGAAAGTATATTCGGTTTCGAAGCAGGTATATGTCTTATGTGCATGCAAAATGCTATCTTTCTACAGCAAATACTATTTGAGCTATACCGCCAAAGGACAGACGGACAGACAAACGAACAGAAAAACGGAGAGACAGACGGACGGACCGAACTGAGAAACATGTTTTTCGTCATCTAGGATCCTGAAGGTTAAGATCTGAAAAATATCGGAGGGTTATTTTTTCACCATTACAATACCTCCTTCGTCTTTTCGACGAGAGAGGTAAAACCAATAATGTAGACAGTGAAAACGTAAATTATTTATTATAAATCCCGTTCTTGGCTGAAGAGGAACGCAAGGTCCCTATAGCAGCCCGCGCCCAGTTGGGGAATCGAAGTTACCTTGAACACTTCCTTTCCCTGGGAATGAATTCAAAAACTTGTTAATCTCTGAATTTTAAGAAGTTCTCTATTATTCCACGAAATACCACATATTGACCACTTAGCTTTACCTTAAGAATTTTTGACAAACAAGGAAATACAAAAAAAATATTTTTTTGACTTTCTTCAAATCGGAAACCATGATTCCGCATATTTGGAAAACATCGTACTGAAATCACTACAAGATTTAGGTATTGACATCGACAACTGCATAGGTCAAATATATAATAATGTAGCAAACATTTTTGGTAAATAACAGAACATCCGAGTGGTGTAGCTTGAACAAGCGTCCACGTTCGATCAGCAGAGTTAAGCAACGCTGTCTCTGGTCAGAACTTGGATGGGAGTTCCACGGCTGCATCTCTCGGCGCCTCGTGGTACGGCTATCACGGAAAAAAGTTGGTCCCGGCGGTCATACAACATCATGACAGTCGTTAGTGGGGTTGGAAGTCCTCATAACTGCACAGCGACGCCTATAATTGGCCTAACGGCTGTTGGCTGAGTGCAAATTAAATAAATAAATAAATAAATAAATAAATAAACATATCGAAACTAGCCATACTTTAAATTTATTTGGAAACTGTACTGCTAAATCGTATTCAGGACCTTTGTGTGTATTGACCTTTGTTCAAAATTTATTTACACACTTCGTGTCGGTGTTTGCGCTCTTGATATTTTCCGAAACAACATGTTTTCAAGTTACTGATTTAATTGAATAAGTGAATATTTGGAATGGTATTCGGAGAATTAATATATAAAAGAATTATCTTGACTACTGACGCGGTCAAATCCGTTTTTGAGTGTCAAGTATGAATTGAACAAAACACCAACTTGGTTTTACATACTGATTATAAGGCCAACTTGGTGTTTATTCAACATATAACGATTGTTATTGGTCCAAATTCAAATTTCCATGGCTTATAATTAGTTGTATGTATTAATCTCATAAACAGCTTATCAGACGTCCAATTCAAACATTAAAAAACAAAAGTGTATGTACAAAATATGTACAAATATCTGAACTTTGCTAATAATACTTAAAAAGTGAAAGAAACCACTTTGCAAAAAAAAAAAATGTTGGCGGTGGGTTTCGAATTGGAGCTAGCAGGCGCGAATCGGACACTTTCATGGCTTGAAGCCTCTGCTTCACGATTGGTTGAGTACTATATTCGCCCATGGCTGAGTTATAAGGAAGCTACAGTTTTCTGTTCCATTTTCGATGTTCACTCTGTCACTGTTGGGTTCCATTCTCGTCAAGAGTGAAAGCTCAGCCAAGTTAAATTAAAGTAGTCACCATTTTATTTTTGAAGTGCTCACCCTGCGTATATTGCCAGGTCCGAATGCAAAATATCCTCTTTGTTCGAGAAATACTTTTTGAGCTATACCGCCAACAGGCAGACGGAGAGGCGGACAAATATAATAATAATAATAATAATAATAATATTTATTGAGCATAATAGAATCACCGACGTTTCAATATAATAATTAAGTAACATAAACATAAAAAAAAAAGAAATATTTATATATCAATCAATGCATATGCTCAAATGGAAAAGGATCAGCTCAGCTGTTTTTCACCTTTCCCATAACAAAATACATAAATAATGATAAATAGCAAATAAAAACGTGCATTATTAAAATTTCTGGAGATCGCACAACTGAGCTCTGAATGCTTTTCGAAATTTAAAAACAGTAGGCTGCGAAAATGCCAATATAAAAGAATTAATTAACTTAGGAGCTACGTATTCAAAGCAACCCTCAAATTTCGATGTCAAATGCTTCGGTATAGAAAATAGCTCGTTGCCTCTTAAATTAATATTGGTCAATTGTACTTCTGAGCGCTTGATTAGAAGGTTATATAAATATGAAGGCTCCTTTGATTTTATAATTTTAAACAGCATTGTACCAAATAACAACATAAATCTATATTCTATCTTTAGAATATTTAACCTAATATAGTGTGGAGTAACATGGTCCCTATAAGGAATTAAAAATGAAAACCTCAAGCAACAATTTTGTATAATTTGTAACTTGTTCTGCATACTGTTGGTAAGAAAGTTGTAATACACACTGCTTCCGTAGTCAAGATAACTTAAAATAAGTGAATTGCTTAGATTCCACTTCACATGTTGTGGTAGTACGTATTTAAATTTCCACAATGCTTTTAGTTTTGAGTAACATTCACTACGTTTTCGGGTAACATGCTTTTCAAAATTCAAGTGTTGGTCAACTAATAAACCCAGATCACGAGCGCTTTCATTAACTTTTAAAACAGTATCACTTAAAATTATCTGTTGTGTTAAAGTTGCACTTGCTTTGTTCACTGCTGATTTCGAACCAATACACAGTACTGATGTTTTAGTAGCATTTAAACGCAGACCATTTTTTCTTGACCAATCCAGTATACGTTCCAAGTTTATATTAAGTTCGCTGATAAGAGTATTCACTTTCCCTGGTACGCAAGATTTATACAACTGCGTATCATCGGCGTAAAGATGGACATTCCATTGATTTACCATCACATCTGGCAGATCTGCAGTAAAAATTGTAAAGAGAGTGGGCCCCAATATGCTCCCTTGCGGAACACCATGGAAGACCTGAAGTTCTTGTGACATACAATTATCTATTTTTACTGTTTGATACCTGTCTGATAGGTAATTACAAAACCAATGTAAAGTTCTTGGACTGATTCCGTAGTACTTTAACTTGGCTAGTAACAATTTTCGGTTAATAACGTCGAAAGCCTTACTGTAATCGAGGAGAGCTAAATAGGTAACTTCGGAGTTATCTATGTTGCGAGCAATATCCGTTGTTATTTTTAGCATAGCAGTAGTTGTGCTGAACTTATTCCGGAATCCTGATTGCGTGTTAGGTAGCAAGTCGTTTAAGAAGATATGCTGTGTTAAAAAATTATTAACTACTTTTTCAAGTACTTTGGATAAAGTGGGCAGTATGCTAATGGGTCGAATGTCTTTTAAGTCTTTTGCTGTAGGTACCTTTGGCAGAGGATTAATAATTGCTTTCTTCCATAATAAAGGCACAGTTCCACTTTCAAGTGAGAGATTGATAATATTCGATATAGGCTTCCTACAAAATGGTAAGATTAGTTTTAGCATTGTTAAATTTATGTTATCACATCCAGTTGCATTTGATTTTAGACCCAAAATAATTTTATCTATTTCGTCTTCACTTACTGATGGTATGTGTGGGTCATGTTTCTTTAAAGTGGTGTACTCATTAAGGTTGAAGAAGTCGAGTAGGGCGTCATCTACAGTTACATTTTGCATACTATTCACGATGTAGTTGTTAATTAAGTCGACGTTTTTTATTTCTTCAGACATTTCAAAGTGGGGTTTATTGTGAACATTCCATGAAGCAAAATTTTTCCAAAGCACACGAGGATTGTTTTTGTGTATACGAGTTTGATATTGGATGTAAGCCGCTTTCTCGCTTTTTATTGCAGTGTTCAAATAGTTTTTCAAATCTACGTAATATCTGCGATCCCGTTCAAGCTTTGATTTTAAAAACTTTCTGTGCGCTTTATTCTTCATTTTGATAATTAGCTTTAATGTATCAGTTATATATGGTCTATATTTATGTCGCAGTGTTGTGGTCTTTAAGGGTGCGTGTCTATCAAATATTTCAATAACTATTTTATTAAACTCCTCAACTTTTGAATCTACATTATCAAGTGCATCAAAATATTTCCAATCGATGTTCGCAGCATCATGATTAAACGAATCCATTTCAAAATTTTTAAAACAACGATAAGTTATCGTTTTTGGCGTAGGCTTTACTGTTATGTAATTTAGCACACAGTAAGTTAATAAATGATCTGTTGTTTCCAAAATATCCAAATTATCATGTTTATTTATTTGGGCGTTATTACTGACACATATGATATCGAGTAATGTAGCTGAATGATGGGTAATCCTGGTTGGCTTGTCAACAATTTGCTTTAGATTAAAAGCAGTAGTAAAATTATTAAAATGCCGAGTGTATGTTGACGTGACGTTTAGCAGGTCTATGTTGATATCCCCCACCATGACTATATCATCGACAGTCATAGAAATATTCAATAAAGCTGTTTCAACTTCATCGATGCCCCCGTAACACTTCTTTGGTATGTACAGTGCTCCAAATGCAATATTTTTATTGTCAATTTTTATGGTTATCCATAGCTGTTCAGAATATTCAAGAGTCATGAAGTCCAATTTAATAACTTTATAGCGTATATTTGTTTGAATGTACCAACATACTCCACCACCTCTAGAATCTCTATCAGCACGAATAATTTCATATCCAGGAATATGGACCAGTTTTGATGGAAAACCTGGATTTAACCAGGTTTCAGATACAGCTATTAATTGAAAGTTGTGATTTTTTATTGCTTCCGAAAAGTTGTCAAAGCATGATACTAGAGATCTTACGTTGATGTGGCAAATATGTAAAAAGTTCTCGCTATCAGTACACGATGAAGGTATGGAAGTGGTCGGATTAT
The DNA here is from genome assembly GCA_940337035.1 of Agriotes lineatus. Lineage (NCBI taxonomy): Eukaryota > Metazoa > Arthropoda > Insecta > Coleoptera > Elateridae > Agriotes > Agriotes lineatus. The sequence goes on from CALNHX010006184.1 coordinate 51,895, forward strand.
TTAGTTTTTTGATAATTTATCGGTAATTTTCGGCACACCGTTCAAATACCTGATGGTTAAATTTTGTTCGCCATTATTCAATCGATCCGTTAAAGATTTTCTCAAATTTTCCAAATATTTACGCTGTAAAGGGGTTTGATCTGACGCATAACGAATGTTAGAGTTTTCTTGTAGGGTGAATTTATTTTTCAAGATAGTTTTAGCGTCACTAGGATTTTTGAAAATAACTTTCACAGGTCGGGCCTTTCCCGAAGTTGGTTTCCCAATCCGGTAAACTTGCAACGGCTGAATGTTGACGTTAGGTAACTTTTTTATACTATTAGTAACAACATCTTTATCATGAGCTATGCGGCTATTTTTATCGACAGCCTCAGACTCGTTAATATTATAAATTATTATATTGGATGACCTTTTATTACGCTCATTAATTTCATTGATTACATTTTCAATTGCATCCCCTTGGATTTCCGTCACAGATGTTGTTTTTTGTTTTAAAGCCTCAATTTCAGTTGATAGTTTTTCAATCAACGTTTTCAATTCAGAAATTTCATTTTTATTAGAAGTGCAGTTATCACAATGGAAAGTGGGCCGGTATTTGCTATCACTCGAGACCAGCAGTTGAACATCGGTACGAGTAAGACCCGAGCAGGCAGAATGTAATGGAATTCGACACTTATCACAAACACAAGTTACCTCTTTTTCAGGAGCAAGGGGCTTGCCGCAGGCACCACAATTTTTTATTAAAGGCATGATTGATTTGCACCACTAACGATATTCTTAATATTAAAGAAAAACGTTACTAAGATTTTTGTAAAGTATGCAGAGAACGAAATAAACACGTTCGCACGCTTGAATTCTCGAAACTTGAATGGAGAAAGACTAAATTATCTGAGATACGCGGATGACATAGTTATAATATCGGATAATATTGAAGAAAATAAATTTAGAGAAGACTAAAGTAATGACGAATACAGTAAATTTCGAAGATATAATAATAGAAAATCAAAAACTAGACTGGGTGAGGTAGATAGGCGAATCAGACTGGGCTGAGCAGCATTCGGGAAACTTAACGGAATTCTGAGAAATAAAAATATCCCACAATTACTTTTCAGAATTTGTTCAAATATTTTCCAATAAAAATCTGGTGTGATACACTCACACAACTTCCTTTTACAGTGTTCTTATAATTAGTCAAAAATTTCATTTTTAATTTTTAGCCATTTGTCAAAAATTTTCAAAAATTACAAATACTACAAAAACTGTACAAAATAGAGCGTTAGTTGAAGAGACAAATTTTCTCTAGAATTTTAAGGTTAATTCAAAAATGTAATAATATACCGGGTGTTTTATTTAAAATAGAAGTTAATAAAAAAATAGAAAAAAAAAACAAAAGAAACCCACTTTAGAAGTATTCAACTGGAAAATCACCTATTTCACATCAATACACATTAAAAATGTAGTAAAAATGTAAAGTTTAAAAAAAATCGTTGCAGCCGTTTTTGAAAAAATCGAAAAAAACTGAAAAATCACAAGAGTAAACACCTACTTCCGGTTATGCGATTTTCTTCAAAAGCTTCCTGTCTCATCTACATAGTACATAAAACTTATATATGAAGTTTCAACGCCATACCTCTTTTCGTTTTTGAGATATTCTGTTCACAGACAGACACACTCACACACACACACAGACAGACAGACAGACCAATGAAAAAAAATATGTTTTTTGGGATCAGGGGACTCTAAAACGTGAAGATCTGTTGAAAACTCAATTTCGAATTTTTGGGGTGAATCCAGTACTTCCTTTATAGTAAAAGGAAGTAAAAAAGCAGAAATGCTTTAAAGTATAAGTAACATTCATCATCATCGTCATAATCAGCGTCTACCTATTCTATTTCTGGACATCGCCCCGAGTTGTTTCCATGATAGAGTATGTGTAGCTGCTCCCATCCATCGTGTACCAGCTATCTTAAGTCATCCCTCCATCGGGCTCTTAGTCTTCCTCGTACGTGGCCTCCATTCGGTTACCTTTCAGCTCCACCTACCGTCCTCTCGCCTCATAATATGCTCAGCCCACTGCCACACATATATTCTTTTGTTTTTCTATCCTGTAGCCTTAGTCGTAGCATAGACCTCTCCATCTTTCTTTGTGTCACTTTTGGTTTTTCAAAGTTTGTTTCTGTGAGTAGGCAACAAGCATCGGTCAAATACTTTAGTTTTTAGTTGTTGAGGTAGGTTTGCCTTGAAGACATTTCTCAATTTTCCGAATGCTGCCCAAACCAATTTTATCTTTCTGCTCACTTTCACTGTCTGCGCCTTTTCTGACATTGTTAGTGTCTGTCCCAAGTATTGCAATGGAATGCTAACTCTTTACCTAATTGTTTGTTATTATTTAATTAAATATTAAATTGTTAGAGCCTTTACACAATATTTTGATTGGAATAAAATTAATTCTCAGGCTGATTAAAATGTAACTCGTATTTACTTTACTTGTCAAAATGAATGGTTATATGCCCGTTTTTGTATTTTATCTACCTGTAAATAATGATAAATAACCGCTAGCTCTCAAATAAAGCAATCGCTCTAACTTAGTTGGGTTCCTGTTTGTTTGTGAAAACCCAATAATCAGGAGCGGCAGCGAATATGTACCTTTGTATTATTAGTTTTTTGTTTTCACAATATTTCTAATACGTATTTAATTTTTCTAATTTAATTTTTATTTCAATTATTCATTCAACAGTTAATTTCAAAATCATTGTTTTTTATTTTTTTAGGTAGGTAGGGTAGTGTGGGGTTAACTGGACAGGAGGGTCAACCGGTCCACCATGCATTGCTACATCTTGCGACGAGATATTAAACTAATTGTGACGTAGTAGAATGCAGTTGGCATCACTATTTATTGTCAGTTGACATTTGAAGATTTTTAGAGCAGGCGTTTGAGGTTAGAGGAAAAAGTTGAAATTGCACATGTTCGTGTAAAAATTTTGTGTATGTTGTGCTTGCTCTGTATCGGAACACGTAATATTTCGGTAATTTTTTAATACGTCATCTGCAACATGTTTTAGTGTTCTACCAAATCCATAAAAACAGTTTGTTTATCTCTAGAACCTAACCTTGCCCAACCAACTTTTTACAAAATTGTTAAGTGGGGTTAAGTGGACCGTTGTAAGGTGGGGTCAACTGGTCAGAGGTCATTGAACGATATAGCATAATTTAAACTATTGTGTTATTTTGTATTCATAGAAATATCATTTGTTTTTTGTATTCATAGAAATATCATTTATGTTTTTTATATTCATGGAATAGTAATTTACGTTATAAGTCCGGTAAACGCAAGTTTACAGTAGCGAGTCCAAATGTTTCAGGACGAGGCGACGTAGGAGCCGAGTCTGGATTGTTGAGACGAGCTACTGTAAAAGTTTACCGGACGTATGTCGTAATGCGTTTTATTTCATACTGCAATTATTAGATTTTTACTTAAAACTACAAAAATTTTTTTTTTCAATTTAAAATAATAAATAGTTTGATTATTGATTTATTTCATTTGAGTCCGGTAAAATATTTTACCGGACCTGTTTATTTTATTTGAGTCCGGTAAAATGTTTTACCGGACCTGATACCGTAAAGCCTCATTTTCCGGACTAAAATCATTAACTTAAACATGGGTTTTACGATGCAGTATGAAATAAATATCATTTATGTTTGTAGTCTATTTTACTGTTACAGAACAAGATAAATTTATTTTTTCAATACAAATACTACTTTACACTTTATATGTAATTTACAACCCCTTTTTAACATAGGTCCACTTAACCCTACTAGATGGTCCACTTAACCCATTCTATGGGGTTAACTGGCCCAAAAGTTTTCTTTGTATAAAACTAAAAGTAACCTCCACAATAGTGGTGATATAATGTTGATAAAAACCATCAGTGTTCTTAAACATATTATTCATGAGTCCGTACTTTAACATTTCAGTTTCTTTATAAAAATTCCAAGAAAAAAATTGTCAAAGAAAAATCGGCCCAGTTAACCCCACCCTACCCTACTTGTAACAAATGCAGAATGCAATTTCTATCACGTGTGAAACCGATGACTTCTTAGATCTGCTGGGTAAGCATGATAATCTAATATCTGTTTTTCACCTGAATATAAGAAGCATAAATAAAAATTTTGATGAATTTGTCTTATACTTACAATTATTAAGAACTAATTTTGATGTTATTGTACTTACTGAAACTTGGAATATTGAGTATGACCTTACGAAATATTCTATGCAAAATTATAAAATCTATTATAACAATGGGAATTTCAATCAAAATGATGGAGTAGTTGTTTATGTTAGGGAGAATATTAGCCATAATGTTCAGATAATTGATTCTAATTGTGGTATTTCGTTTTTCTGCCTCACATGTGTTATAAATGATATTTCATATGGCATTACAGCAGCCTATCGTCCACCCTTCAGCAATGTAGACGAATTTTTGTTTGACCTTAGATCGACGCTGCGTGGTTCTAATCAACAAATTGAAATTTTTACTGGAGATATTAATATCAATATTCTGGATGAAAATATGTTTACATCATGCGACTATTTAAATATGATGAATGAATTTGGATACTTAAATTATTTACTAAGCCCAACAAGGGTTACTACAATTTCTAAATCGTGCATTGATCATTTTTTTATTAAATATAGTAATAAATTAATAACTGATCTATTTCCAGTAGTTATTGAATCTTCAATAACTGATCATTATCCCATTGTTTTATTAATTAAACATGAGACTCCTACCAATTATCTCAATATTAATACAAATGCAAATAATGACAATTACATAACTACTGATTTTGTTAAATTAAATAACTACTTAGGTAATGGATGTGGGAGCATGTTCATATTTCTCAGGATTCTGATTATGCAGCTGAGTTATTTGTTGAAAAACTAAGAACTCATATACTAAATTCACAAATTATTACTCGCATTAATTCTAAATACAGAAAAATCAAACCATGGATGACTAGCGGCATTTTGAAATCTATAAAAAACAGAGATAAATTAGGTAAACAAGTACTAAAAAATCCACAAAACATACAGCTTCTTGTTCAGTATCGCAATTATAGAATTACTTACTTAATCCGATTAACTAAGGATAATTATTTCAAATTAAAATTAGAACAAGTAGAGGGCAACCTGAGAAAAACTTGGCAAATCATTAATGATGTAACTAATTCGACAGTTAAAAAAGCTGAAATTGGTTCCCTTATAGATAGCAGCGGTGATATAATTGATAGTAATAAAGTCAAAGCTAATTATTTTAACAAATATTTCCAGAATGTTGCTATTAATATGTCTAAACAGATAAATGTAAAAGACAATTATAAATTACCGGTTTATTCTAATACCAATTCCATTTATTTATAACCTGTCACTGAACTCGAAATTAAGAAACAAATTATGTCTGTAGAATTCTAATTCCTCAGGAAGTGATGGTGGTATAAGTAACAACTGTATAAAAAGAATAAGGCAATTTATTGTAAAACCATTAAAACACATTGCAAACCTATCCTTCCAGGACGGCAACTATCCTCAGATTTTTAAAACTAGTTTAATTATCCCAGTATTTAAATCGGGTGATAAAGCAAATGGAAATAATTATAGACCCATTTCTCTTACGAATGGTATTGGCAAAATTATTGAAAAATGTATCAAAGAACGACTAATTAAATTTTTAAATATATTTGATTTACTATCTCCTAACCAATACGGAATTCGTGATAACATTGGTACGAATGACGCTATTTATGAAATAACAAAGAACTTGTATGAACATTTAGATAACAATAAGAAAACGATAGCTGTCTTTCTTGATCTTGCAAAGGCGTTTGATACTGTTTGCCACAGTACGCTCTGCTGCAAATTGGAAAATATTGGAATTAGAGGCCCAGTAAATAATTTAATTAAATCATATCTATCAAATAGAAAACAAATAACTACTACAAAGTAATGAATTAATTGTTAAAATGGGTGTTCCTCAAGGCACTGTGTTGGGACCTATTCTTTTTCTTGTTTATATAAAAGATGTGACTAAGCTCAACATTGATGCCCAAATAATTTCATTTGCTGATGACACGGCTATTATATTTGCAGCGGAGAATTGTGACGAATTGGTGCGGAAGGTTGAGACTGGAATGGCTTTGGTAAAATATAAATTAGATAGAGACTCCTTAACCCTGAACTTAACAAAAACTAAATTTATATACTTTTCTCCATACCAATTACAAAATCAACCCATCCATGACATCTGTATTCACACATTAAGCTGCTTAAATCTAAATAAAACTAATTGTAAGTGTTCACAAATTATTAATGCAGTGGAACAAGTTAAATATCTAGGCATTGTTATTGACTCCAACTTGAAATGGAAGGCTCATATTGAGGGATTAGTTAAAAGAATTAGAAAAACTATATATAAATTTAAAATACTTAAAAATATTTTAAAACCAAGAACAATTAAAAGTGTTTATTATGCTTTAGTTCAGTCTGTGATTCAATATGGCATTATTGGATGGGGTGGGGTTTTAAACTGTTATTTACACTCCTTAGAAATTTTACAAAAATTCATATTGAAGATCATTTTCAACAAAGATTATAAATATCCAAGTGAATTATTGTTCACTGAAACAAATATTTTTACTGTTCGTCAACTTTATCTGCAATCCTTGGCTGTATTCTCCTTTAAATATGAAAAACTATTTCAGACGATCACACATCGTTATAATACTAGAGGCAAGGAAAATTCATTGCGTGTTGTTCCTAAAACTTCTAAAAGATATTCACAGAAACATGCGTCATTTTTATGTCCTAAAGTTTATAACCATATTCCTATGAATATTAATTGCTGCTCATCATTAAATGCATTCAAACTAAAAATTAAAAACTGGATAAGGTGTAACCCCTTGGATTATTATGCTTACTTAAGTAGAATAGTTGAATAAATAAGGTTTACACACTCTTTGTTTATTCTTATGATTAATATATATTTTGTTTATTTATTTTTTATTGTTATTTATAGGAGGTAGCGTGGCTCAGTCGCTTAGCTCACTGGGATGCTGATCCACGTTCCTCTAGATGGCCAGGTTCAAATCTCGCTGGGGCTGTGTACTTTAGCGTTTTTCGAGCCTGAAAATAGTCGTGGAAGGCAACGGGATACCACCACGATGCCACCGAAACTATCCCCAGGATGTTTCCACCCCATTCAAGGTTGGAAATCGCCAACGTGCTGCAATATTTACATTTCCATCAGCGCCACCTTCCGTGAAGTAGCAGTACGAAGACGAACCAATAGAGGTTTAGGACTCTACTGGCGCTATATAACATATAATAAGTTAGTGATACGTATTATTGTAATGATAATGTAAAAATGTAAATAAAAGCATAAGGCACTTTAAGAAGAAGATTATTTATTATTATATTTTTTATGTTTGGCCACACACAAGTTGGCCACTATATTATGTATATGTAAATCTGTTGTGTAATTTTACAAATTATTTTAGTACGGTTCTGTTTACCGCTTTAGTTCCACTACGCAGAAGCAAAATATTTAAAAGTAGGTCAAATGTTACACAAAATGGATTCCGTATGCAAGATTGCGTTATATGACGTTTAAAACAAAGTGAAATTATCAAAGTTCATACAGGTATTTATTTGAATTTTCGCGCTTTGGCGGCATTAATTATCTTTTGTTTTCAGGCAATTGATTGTCGATGACGTCAAAGGGACGCTGCTGGCGGAAATTAGCAATTGTTTCAGACGCATCCGGTTTCACCCTCGCATAACCTCAGATAATGGAATCTGCTTGTTTTGCGAGCTGCACCTCTTCTATAGCTGCGGAAATACTTGGATCTTCTTAAGTAATGTCTCTTTTATCATGCACGTAATTTTCACGGGCCTAACGTTGATAATTTTAGACAAATTTTGGTACCTGATACTTCGCTGAACTCCTCGGGTCGCTGTAGTGACGCCGTTGTGATGCTGGAGCTGCTATGGGCCCGCTTGATGTGAAACCTCTTGGAGACGTTGTTACAGGGCTGCTCTACGTCCTGGAATCTTCCCCTCTAGGCTGCGGTGATTTCCTTGGCTACACTCAGTGATCGAAAATTTGAGCTGAAGGCCTGCTAACTAGAGATGGGAAAAGTAGTTCGTTGTGATGAACTAGTTCTCCCGAACTAGTTCGTAGAAAAGAATCGTTCAATGTACTAGTTCGTTCGCGAACTATAATGTGCGCACAAACGTTTAGGTAATCTGTATAAAGGTTGAACGATCATGTTGAACGAAGAACGAATATGCAGAAATGCAGATTTGCAAGCGTTGCAGTTGTGTGGACTGGCTGATCAGATCGACTACATTCTTTTGTAGTAATTTATGGAATCAATTTGATAATTCTGAGGGTAGTAGTAAGAAAGCACACAACTTTTTATTTTCGTTTATTTGACTGAACGTTACAAGGCTCAAGCTATGAATGAATCCATAAGTTTTAGCCACCCTGTATTTGCTTCGACCCCCTGTGGGTGCAGGAACTGAAGTGTATTGTTGATGACAACGTCAGTTTATGTCAAATTCGAGGTTAGCAGGTTAGGTTTTGCGTCAGTCTGTGTCTAATAACAAAACCTATCTTTGTGATTTGACATAAAGTGACACTAGCCTGCAGTACCGTCAAATGTATAATATGAATCACAGGTGACTCTACTTATAAATTTATCTGATCTCTCGGTATAATATTACCAAACACTACATATTTTGAATATATTTTTAGTTGTTGATAAACAGATAAAAATATGTTGAATGGTTTTGTGTTTTTTTTGTAAAAATATTACTTAGAATTTTTATTTTAAATAAAATACAATGTAGCCCACAAAAATTAAATGATGTAATAATAAATTAAATAATATGCGATGCATATGTAGTAATACACAGACAATAAGTTGAGTTTTGTTTGCAGCGAGTGTTATCAAAATAAAGCAGTTATTTGTTATTGCGGAGCTCCAATGGGCCCAAACAAAAGTCGTCATTAGCCGATTATCGCCACCGGCGATCGACAAAATGTTATTCGTTGGTTTCACGTTCAAACAGTGCTGACTGCTGAGAATGATTTATATTACAGTAGTTTGCGAACTATGGACCGATCGATTACCTAATTCATATTAAAGATTGCTAAAAGTTCGATAGTTCATTTTGAACTAGTTCATTTCAAAGTCGCGAACTAGTTCATTTAGTTCACCTAAAAGAATCGTTCATTTTATCAGTTCGTTCGCGAACTACCCATCTCTACTGCTAACTTCTCGGAAGGGCCCCTTCATGGAACTTTCTAAATTTTTGTGACGGAAACTCTTGCAAACGATATCACACCAACTGGGATATGCACTTATTAAAATGGTACACTTTTTATGTCGAAAATTGCTCATTTATTATATAAAAATATGATTTAAAGTGGAGCACAATTTACATTGTCATTTCTTCTAATTTTTTGTATTTGTTCTCCCCCTATCCGTTATAAACCAATGCTAATCTAATATTAATACAAACGGAAATTAACCAAGTTCAAATCAATTACATTTTGAAATAAATCTGCTTATAAATTATTATATTTACAAATTTCTTATATCTAAAATATTGTCTACATTTTTAATTATTAAAATGTCTCTTTGCGTCACCACACGTTTTATTATTTGCTTTGCTTTGTTCACTCGCGTAATTGCACTGATTAATTTATTTAGAGTTCACTTCCTGCACAATTGTTTTTCGATGTCTATCTGTTTGCTTTTCACTCGTTTTTTCTCCTGTCTTGCTGTTTGCTTTTCCCCTTGCTTTACAATGTCTTGTCTGCTTTTCACAATTGCTATTTTATGCCTTTTTGCCTGCCTTCCTGATTGCTCGTTGCAACTTTATTATTTTTCTGGCTTCTTATACCTTTTTTTAGAACCCTCACAAAATTTCACTGTTTTGTTTAATTGAATTCTACGCTTCATTTTCTTGCACATAAACCTTTTTGTAATTAATAATTTCTTTTGGTTCGGCTGTTGCTTTTGCACAAACCTATTATTTAAATTGATCCGACAGACAACTTAGACCCCTGTGAGAAATGAGCTTTGCCTTATGCGTTCCTTATTCAATTACTACTCTATTACTGGCATCTCTTTACCAATACATTTATTCTGTGAAATTCAAGTTTTAGCCTTGCAGTTATATAAAACACCTCAACCGTCTGCTTATTAAAATTTCCATTAAATTGGCAATCGCTACCAGAGATGAGTCTAAGGCCTAAGACAATTCCAGTTTATGTATCCCTTCACTAGATCTATTTGGTATTATCTATGTGGACTGGTTTGCCTTCTTCTGTGTTGGTAATTATCTTTGTCTTTGATAAGTTTATGCTCAGTCCAACCTTCCTTGAGGCGTCATGAAGTTGTAAGATCATTTGTTCTAGATCTAAGGTTTGACAAGTATTGGCTGTTTATATTTACACCTTTTTCATCCCAGTCTAGTGTCTTGAAGACGTCTTCCAGGAAATTAGTAAAGAGTTTTGGCGAAACTGGATTGTTGTGTCTGAGACCTCGTTCAATGCATATTGGGCTTGTTTCTTCATATATCTGTACCTTCATAGTTGGGTTTTCGTACATGCTGCGTATTAGTTTTATACATCTATAATCTATCCTGCATCTTTTAAGTGCATTTGTTAGTGCCCATGTTTCTACAGTATCGAAGGCTTTTTGGTAGCCTATGAAGGCCATAAACAGGGGTTGATTGTACTCATGTGATTTTTCCATGATTTGTTTTATGGTGTGTATGTGATCGATGGTACTATAGCCCTGTCTAAATCCTGCTTGTTCGGGAGGCTGGAATGCATCGAGTTTTGCTGTTATTCTGTTAATGATCATTCTGGACATTAATTTGCTGAGATGTGCTAGTAGTGATATAGGACGGCAGTTCTTTAGTTCCTTTTTGTTTCCATTCTTAAAAATCAGGACTCTAGCGTCTTTCCAAGAAGTCGGGAGTTGACTCAAGTCTAGGCAGAAGTTTAAAAAGTTTTCTAAGTGATTTAAAATTACGTTGTCCGCCATTTTGATCATTTCAATGATTACGCCATCTGGCCCTGCTGCCTTGCAGTTTTTCATCTGCTTAAGAGCTATCTTGATTTTGTATTTAGAAATGGGTGGTATATCTTCTGTGCTTAGTCATGCTCGTTCCGGAGTCTTTGATGAATATAGCTCCTGGTAGAAGTTCTCTACTCTTTTTAGAATTTCCTGACGACTTGCAAGCACTTGTTCTGATTCATCCAGTAATTTTATAATTTCTCTCTTCCCTGTTTTTATCCTTCTTCTAAATACTTGTGGACCCTTGTTCTCTTCTATCGTTTCTTTTATTACTTTTTCGTTGTATTCAGCAACGTCCCTTCTTACTTCTCGTCTTATCTCTCTGTTAACCTGTTTTAGCTCTTCTCTTGTCATCTTAGATTTTTCTTTATTTCGTTTCTCTATTAGATCTCAAGTTTCTTGTGTCAATTTTGTGTTTTTTTTGCGTATAAGTTTTCGATTTTACTAGTTCTTCTGTTGCCCTTAGTATGTTTTCTGTAATATAGCTGTTAAGTTGTTCAATGTCTGGGACAGCATTTTCATTCCTGAATTTAGATGTTAGATCGTTTTTGTACTCTTCCTTGTATTTTATCAGTGTGTCGCTATCTCTCCCTCCGTTTCTTTTTCTTATTAGTTTTTGTCTTTGTAAGGCAATATTTATTTTTATTTTAGATCTTACAAGACGATGCTCAGTTGTTTGTATATAGTTTAGTACAGTATATCAGTGAATATTCTCTGTCTATTGGTAATAATGAACTAGATTTCATTCCTTGTGTTTCCATCCTGGGCTTTGCCAGGTCCACTTCCTATCTTCTTTTTTGTAGAAAAATGAGTTCATAAGTAACATTACATTTTTTAAATATCGATTAACATTAATTTCTTTGCAGCAGAGTGATTACCTGGAAAGTAGGAGCCTACCATTCCTTAAACAGATAATCCAAAATACATATTACAAGCGTCCACGTTCGATCAGCAGAGTTAAGCAACGCTCTCTCTGGTCAGAACTTGGATGGGAGTTCCACGGCTGCATCTCTCGGCGCCTCGTGGTACGGCTATCACGGAAAAAAGTTGGTCCCGGCGGTCATAACAACATCATGACAGTCGTTAGTGGGGTTGGAAGTCCCCATAACTGCACAGCGACGCCTATAATTGGCCTAACGGCTGTTGGCTGAGTGCGAAATAAATAAAATAAATAAAAAAAATACTGTAATACCTAAATTTGTATTTACGGTGTTGCGAATTATAAATGCCTGTTTGATATGCTGCGGACAGATTATTGACTTAAGTAAAGCTCATTCAACTCAAACAAAGTTTGAATAATATGTATTCGAATGCGGATAAACCGATATGATCACAGCGGCTGCAATATACGGTCAAAAAGACCACGTTGAACGTGCCCTACTGATAAACTCTTCTGAAAGCTGGAAGCAGAACTAAGAAAAAATTGGCCACCACTGAAAAGAGATAATACCATTAAGCGAATTAAATGAAATTGCGTTAACCAAAACGAGTTCCGAAAGAAAGCTCACTCAAGGTGACTAGCAAGAGTGTAAAACAGTTAAGTGGTACTGTGATGACTGCTATGAGGACAGTAAGGTTAGGTCAAACGTATGTAATGAAATACGAGAAATTAAGAAGTTATTGTTAGAAAAGCAGAACAAAAGTGACATGAACGAGATTAAACCTATAGAAAAGAGGCCATACGCTGATATTTTGAGGAATGGGAGAAGAAATGAAGAGGTATTAATAGTTAGATCGAAAGCTGAGGTCATTGACCCACAGAAAATAGCAGTTGCGGAAGAGATTAAAAATAAGATAAATCCATCAGAACTAGAGATAGGTATAAACAGAGTGATGAATATAAACAAAAACAGTGCAATAATAACATGTGAAAGTAAGAAAGAAGTTGAAAAGCTAAAAAGAGAAATCGACAGCAAACTAGGAGGCGACTACAGTACTAGAATACCAGTAAAAAGGAACCCAAGGGTGAAGATTGTCGGCTTAAGTGAAGAATGGAGAGATAAAGATGAACTGAAGAAGTGTATGTTACAACAAAACAAAGATTTATTCATAGAACCGGATTATTTCAAAATAATAACTGTGTATAAGGGAAGATATACACATACCGCAATCATAGAAATCGGAGTGAAAAATTATAATACTATAATGCAAGAAGGAAAAATTAGGTTGGGCTGGTCATGCTGTACAGTATACGAGCATACTAGTATCATGCGATGCTATAAATGCTGTGGATTCTTTCATACGAGTAAGCAGTGTACTAATAAAGCAGTATGTGGAACTTGTGGTCAAGATAGCCATGAAACAAAGGAGTGTACTAACAATGTACCAAAGTGTGTAAATTGTACATCGGCGAACAATAAATTTAATCTAGATTTAAACGTAAATCATCGAGTATATGATATAGAGTGCCCAGTGTATAAAAGAAAGTTGCAGGACCAACAGAGAAAAATTAAATACGAATCTGACGAATAGCAACTAAGGCAAAAAAGTGGGGAAGTTGTATATTGTCAGAACGCACAAAGTGTTATCGCGCATATAGATGGATTGAAACATTTTTTATTGGAAGAGAATCCAGCAGTGATGTGCTTAACAGAAACACACTTAACTGATAAAATTGGTGATTGTGAAGTTTCAGTGGATAATTATCCTGTTGTGCGCGTGGACTCAACAAGCAGAGCTACCGGGGGTGTTCTAATGTACATCAGGCAGGACATAAAGTTCTGGATAGACAGAGAATTTGTGTTACAAATGAACTACTGGGTTCTGTTTATTAAAATTAAGTTAGCAGGGGAAAATATGTTACTGGGGTGCTTGTATCATTCTCCAAATAGCTCGGATGCAATATTTCTGGAATTCATAGAGAATTTATGTCAAGAATACTTATCAGAACAGAAGTGTGTTATGCTATTAACAGGTGATTTCAACATTAATTATAATACAAATTGTACGTACCCTAATAGACTGAGACGATGCTGTAATGAGAATGGGTTAAAGCAGAACGTAAATGATTATACGCATATTAGTAGTAACGGTCAGGTATCATTAATCGATTTAGTTTTGAGTAATTACAACAAAATTATTAATGTGTCGGTATTACGCTAACCAGTCTTCAATAACCATCCGTTGATAAAAATAAAGGTCAAAGGGGAGGATGGGGCAAGACAGGGAGTAAGAAAAATCATAAGAGAAAAAATTACTGAGACTAATCTAAATACATTCAGGGAGAGAGTTAAAAATATACCATTTAATTATAGAAGTAATGTAGACGCAAAATTTTGTAATTTTAATAGTAGTATGCTAGATATAATTAATGAAGTGAGCCCAAAGAAAATAATTCAGTTAAAAAATAGTAGGTAAATCATGGTTTAGTGAGGAGATTAAAACAATAATAAGGACACGTGATATAAAGTACAAAAAATTTCTATTAACTAAAGAGAGAGATGACTGGGAAGAATATAGACTGTATAGAAATTATGTAACTAATAGCATTAGGGAGAAAAAAAAGTTGTATTATGAAAGGCTTATTGATGGTAACAAAGGGGATAGTAAATTAATGTGGAAGACCTTAAAAAGTATTATAGCAGGTAATAGCAAGGAAAATTATGATAGGATAGAAATATATGGTATTAAATATGAAGATCCAGAAGAAATTGTAGATAAACTTAATATGTATTATGTAGACAGTATTGTAGAAATTGCTCAGGGTATACCAGTACCAAATAACTGCAATGACTATGCAGGAACGGTCTGTGATAAATGTTTTGAAAGTTTTAGGTTGGTAGATAAAAAGGAATTGTACTCAATTATAAATTCAATGGCAAGTAAGGGTAGTCCGGATGAAATAACTACAGAAATGTATAAAGTGGCCTATAATGAATTATCTAACCCACTAATAAACTTAATTAACAGTTCGCTAGAGGAAGGGATTGTCCCAGAAAATGTTACGTTATCAACTATAATCCCCATTAAGAAAGTCCCTAATGCAAAAACAGCTGAACAATATAGGCCAATAAACACAATGCCAGCAATGGGTAAAATAATAGAGAAAATAGTATATATAGGTACAATTGTTACAGTACTTAGATCAATGTAAGATACTAAGTACCTATCAGTCAGGGTTTAGACAATCACATAGCTGTGAAACTGCTTTTCAATATATATTAAATGAATGGAAAAATAATATTGATGATGATAAGATAGTGGCGGCAATATTCTTAGATTTAAAAAGAGCATTTGAGACTATAGATAGAAGATTGTTAAATAAATTAAAAAGTTTTGGCATAGAAGGGAAGGTGCTAAAATGGTTCGAAGTTATTTAACAGGTAGAATGCAAGTTGTAAAGTGTGGTGATGTGGTATCAGATGCATTAAATATAGATGTAGGTGTGCCACAAGGTAGTATTCTGGGACCAATACTGTTTCTGATATATATAAACGATGTTGAGACAGTATTAAAATACTGCAAATTTCATTTATTCGCCGATGATATGGTTATATATATATTTATTTATTTATTTATTTAATTCGCACTCAGCCAACAGCCGTTAGGCCAATTATAGGCGTCGCTGTGCAGTTATATATGTGGGGATATTAGGTTAGAAGTGCTAAAGAAGTTACAAGATGAACTAAGAAGATTACAAGTTTGGTTCGAACTAAATAAGTTAAAGGTAAATGTAAATAAAACAAAAGCAATGTTAATTGGTAAGGAGAGAATGGTTAACGACTGGAAACTTGAGGGGTTTAATGTAAGTATAGATGGTACACAACTGGAGCTTGTAAAATCACATAAATACTTGGGATTTATAGTTGATAGGAAGTTAAACTTTTCGGAACATATAGATTACATCTGTAAAAAAATTAGTAAGAAATTAGGAGTGCTACATAGATGCAGTGGTAACTTAAGTAAAAATGTGAGACTGAATATTTATAATTCTATTATTCTACCTCATTTTTAATTTGGTGCCACAATTTTATATTTGGCAAGAAGGGGAGATATGAGCAGATTACAGCTGTTGCAAAATAGGGCAATGAGAATAATATTAAAAAGGAATAGGTATGCAAAAATTGATGATATGTTGCGAACATTAAAATGGTGTGCAGTAGAAGAGATGTGTGAAATTTGGGCGTTGACATTTATACATAAAGCCTGTATGACACGACGCTAAATTTTGTGCAAAATTTACGTGTAAATTTTCAAATAAATTCACTGATAATTTTTTTTTCAAAACACAATTTTCTGTTTGCAACGTGTGCTAATTTGATG
Organism: Agriotes lineatus; assembly: GCA_940337035.1. NCBI lineage: Eukaryota > Metazoa > Arthropoda > Insecta > Coleoptera > Elateridae > Agriotes > Agriotes lineatus. The sequence goes on from CALNHX010006184.1 coordinate 68,308, forward strand.
TTAAATTTGGCATGCGCACATGCGTAGTAGCAAATATTTTAAGTGGAAACATACCCTCTAGAGGGTATTGGTTGAAGTATGCGTTTGTTTTCATGTTATTTGTCGTTTGTTGGCTATTTTCTGAGGTTTGGTTAAGGCATTTATCTTAGAGATCCTTAAATGTAACTTAGATAAAAGCGGCAACATTAAACACGTGGTTAAACAATGCTAATAAAATGCAGGTTATGTTTATGTTTACATTCCGCATCATGCGCTGCAGTTTAGTCTGATTACGATACTTCTGCGCACTTTTACACGCATATTTACCAGGAAATTTAGAACAAGTTCTAAATAATTTACATGAAAATTCAGCGCAAAATTTAGCAGCCAATTTTCTGTATGCAACGGTGCTTAATATTTTTATGAAAATTTACAAGTAAATTTTGCATAAAATTTAGCGTCATGTCATACAGGCTTAAGATTAAAACAGGGGAAGTGACCGAATATTTTAGTAAGGTGTTACGAACCTTCAACCAAATTCATGCACACAATACTAGAAATAAGGATAAATTTATATTAGATCAGAAAAACAGGAAAGACTCACAAAATTCATTATTTTTCAAAACTTTAATCAGGTATAACACATTACCAAATACTTAGTATTTGCAATCTAAATAGTAGATTAATTAAGAAACAACTAGTTAAGATGTACCAAAGATAGTTCCAGTTTCCAGTTCTCTATACAGTTCTTGTATAGGTAATAGTTTTAAAGTACAAGTTTGTGTTATTATTTAGGCATAAGATAGGTTACTAGTATTAGCTGTTAGCCAGAATTTTTATTTTTTTACTTTGTACAATATTGTGACTACCTATAATAGTTGTGCAATAATGTAATTTGATATTATGTAGCAAATTGCTAAATAAAGTTTATTATTATTATTATTAGCCAGCTTCCAGTTTCAAGGATCATTAGAGCAATCCAGTTTCATCAATACCTTGTAGGTACCTAACTTTAGTTTAGGATCTCGAAGAAAATGATTTACCAAGATGGGCAGTGCTGCCACTTTATTTAATTTCGTCACCAACATTCTTTTCAGTGATTGAAGCATATAAGGGTGTTCATTAATTATTCCGGTCAAGTTGACTTTGAAATACCTATTTGTTGTATGAATAAAATGTTGGTGGCACTGTAAGTCATTATGACAAGAGCTCACAATTATGTCAAATTCGAGGTTAGCAGGTTAGGTTTTGCGTCAGTTTGTGTCAAAACTGACGGAAAATCTAACCTGCTAACCTCGAATTTGACATAATTGTGAGCTCTTGTCATAATGACTTACAGTGCCACCAACATATTATTCATACAACAAATATTTCAAAGGCAACTTGACCGGAATAATTAATGAACACCCGTTATTAGTAACAATGGTTAAGAAAACATAATTATTATGGGCATTTTCAGAGAGCGCATCCTGTAAATGTGTGGTGTGAAGGTTTAGCCAATCATATTAGTTCAAAATTTTCGAGGAGTTTTTCTTTGTGACACATTGTCATGCTTATTTGACGAAGTGTATTTAAATACAAGACATAATATGTGGTAGATACCAACAAAATCACATCGTCGCTCACTATCATGTGAATGTAAAGCAGTATTTTGTAACAAAATTGAAAATAAGTGGATCAGTAGAGGTTCTACTTTTTTAGTCTTCTCGTAGTCCTGATTCGAGCTTTGTTGGATTTATTTTTGTAGGTTACAATTAGAGGTACTGTTTATAAAGCTCCTATTATTAACCTGCGAGATTTAGAAAATAATATCAGAGAAGGTTGCAGGTTGAATACGCCACAAGTGCTAGCTCATGTTAGAAGATTGTTTTTGAGAAGAATAGAGAAGTGCCAAACGTAAAACGGAAGGCATTTTGAAAAATCTTCTAAATTAATATTTTGTTATACTTACTATTTTATATGCCGGCAGTACGGTTGAGTGGTGTTGCACATCTCACAGCACTTGTAAAAGTTAAGCGCCAGTCTGCTTGGTCAGTACTTCGTTGGGTGACCATCTGGAGAGCGGGCGTAGTGTTCTAGCCAGACAGGCTCCACTACCTCAAGTACCTATCTCCGCCAAATTTAAAAATGTACACACCCTCAGGGACTTGGTGCGCCCAGCTCCCCGACACTGTCTAAACAGTATAAGGGGTTACAGATTATATATATACTATTTTATATTTGAAATACTTAAACTTGAGTAGATACCAGTCCCGGTGAGGTTGTTAAAAATAAAAAAATGCAGATGAAAGCCCTACAGAATTTCATAATTCGGAAGTGATGTAAAGCTGTGGGTCCCATGTTACTATGATGTGTAGTATGTAAAAGATCCCTTACTAGGGTTGGAACTACTTAGTCTCAGCAAAATTCTAAGTAGGACTTAGATCATATGACCACAGCAGTCAGGGCCTAAGGTATCTGGTACTTCTCATGCCTAGACCTTGTCCGTAACAAACAAAGAAAACAACACTCATGTAGAATAGAATACCAACTATAGCAAACAGGTATCTCTGATTCATAATACCGTAAATAAAAATTTAGATGTTGCAGTACTTTGTTATATGTATTTTAGGTTGCCTATTTTCAGAATGGCAGGCGCGTGCGTTCCCTTAACTCACTCTGTGGAAAGAGAATTTTCAAGAATATATTCACAAAGATGACGCTCTGTCTGTAAAGTTATCAGATCTTATTTTTATTTTACAATATTTGGGATGATTATTACAATCAGACAACAAACTTTAGAATAATATTTTGTTTTGTACTTTTTTATGGCTTGACGAGTAATTTTATTTTTTATTTTACCTTCAACATTTATCGACAATTGTTATAAGTGATTGGAGCATATGTTGGCATTAATATAGCTCTGATAATACATGAGTTCTTATTTATTAATAAATAAATAAGTTTATAACTAAAATAAATTGCTTGTAAGTTCAACTATAACCCATTCACGACGTTTCCTCCTTCCAACAGGCTATGTTAGGGTGACATTTTTGTTGGTATAGATGTGAAATAACTAGACATGACAAAATAGGGTTGCGTTGTTTTCAATTTGTGGTTATGATTTTTTAATCTTATTAAGGCCAGCTAAATTTTTGTCTTCTTCGGTAAAATATTCGGCATATTTACATTAAAATTGCAACAATGCCAATAAAGCAATTGTAAAAAATGTCATCGTTTTTTCATGTCACAGTACGACTACGATCACAATTCATACGTACATGCAACCTAATAAAAACATGTAACAGCCTACTGGGTGGAGGAAACATCGTGAATAGATTATATCTACAATTTATTAAACTAAAGAGATATTAATTTTGAAATAATTTTGTAAATAGAACTTCAGTCCGCTTGAAGAACACAGTAGACTGTACAAGATACCTAAACATTGTTAACTCTTTGAATTGCCGAAACTCGCAGCTTTTACATTGTATAAAATAGTTTTCTACTCCTGTAACTAGAATGATATATAACATTCTAACATAAACGTCGCTAAGTGACATTTTAATCAGTCATCATAACCTCTGACCACCGTGCCTGTGACTAAAAAAAGACTCGTAGTCAAAGTCACGGACTGAAGTTGGTAACGATGTTTTAGTCACGAGATGAAGTTAGGTTCAGACAGTATTTGTTTTATTAGCTACATCGAAAACTGAAATCAAGTTAGTTTTCAACAGTCAACGTTTATCAAGCATAATATTCAAAAGCTTAATCAAATAATATGTTATACTAGCTGACCCGCAAACGTTGTTCTGCCCAAAAATAATTTGTTTCTGAAACCGCGTTTCACCACTATAAGGTTTTAATCAGGGTTGGCAAAAAACATGTTTTTTAAATTATACAAAAAAACATGTTTTGTTTTGTTTAAAACATGTTTTTTGTTAAAAACAAAAAAAGCGTATTTGTTTATGTTTAAAACGTGTTTTTTTTTTGTTTAAAACGTTTTCAATTCCGGACGTTGAGGCTGTACCGACTTGTATTTAGTAGGGAAATTCCCTATGAAACTGAATCACTATCATCAATAAATGCAGTAAACATATTAGTTGCAATTCAACGTTTGGGGATGTATCTACTTGAGTGGTATTTAGTAGGTAGTTCATCTAATTAGGGAAATTCCCTATTAAAACTGAATCAAGATTATGAATAAATGCGGCAAACCTATTGGTTTCAATCATGAGCGTAACTTGGGGCATCACTTTGGGGGGGCAAAATCAAGAGTTCACAACATTTTTTAACCTAAATTGCAAAAAAAATGCTGCACTTGCACCTTAAAATCTAAAATTTGGGGGGGCCATTGCCCCCCTCTTGCCCCTCCCAAGTTACGCCTATGGTTTCAATTCAACTTTCAGTAACTGTTTGCATTTGTGGCTGGACGCACGGTGTTTTTACATATTAAAATTTAATAAGAAAGACTAAAGAGTTTTATTAAAATCCGAATCATGGACTGGAAGGAGACTAGATCCCGTCTGGAATTATTTTATGAAACTAAAATCAGACAACAATAAATGAGTTAGAGCAAAATATAAAAAATGTAGCAAAGAAATGACGAATTTAGTAGCACGCTTGAAAACGCATACTATAGAAAAATGTGACAGTAATAACGGTGGTCAAAAGCACTCTAATATTGAAAGTGAAAGTGATGTCGATAGTGATGATGAAGACATTGTTTTAGCACGATTGATATTGATACTAATGTGGCATCAAAAATTAACGATACCAACTTAAAAATAAAAGCGCGAGAGTATATTGTGTAAATTAAAAAAAATCAATTGTGTTGGACCTGGTTCAGGAAGATGCATGTACCATATCAAAGGCTACCGAAATTTGGATAAATCTTTTAAAGAAGATTAAAGAAGATGCAGCATTTGCAGATTTTGATGTCAATCAGTGTCAAAAGCACATGGAAATGGCGATAACTCCTTGTCACTATTTAGCCAATTTATTTGACCGATTTAGAGGCGAAATATTGAATCAAAATCAATTAGAACTAGCCATGGAGTATGTACATATCTATTATCAGCATTACCAACTAATATCAATTATCAAGCAAAGACTTCACCATTCAAGAAGTATTTATTTAGCATTCATACTATCGAAAATGTAAAACCTTTTTTATGGTGGATGGCAATTAAGAGCAATCTTATTGTAGTAACTTTTGATTTAGTGATGCAGTTACATACTGCAGTTTCTTCGTTAGCTGGAATCGAACGATTGTTTTCTTCGTTTGGGATAGTTCACTCGAAGCTTAAAAAAATCCACTGGAAAACGAAAAAGCGTAGAAACCAGTGAGCATTTTTAAAACGCGTAATAAAAACATCCCTTCGCTTGAAGATACAAATTTTGTAGTGCTTTTTCTTATATACATAATTATATTTCTATGTAATTAGGTTAAAATACATATCTATTATCTACCGTATTGATTTATTTTTATTTTTCATTACATTTAAGACTAAAAATTCAGAAAAACATGTTTAAAACATGACAGCTTGAAATATGTTTTAAACTGTTGTTTAAAACATACTTGTTTAAAACATAGGGCTTTGTTTTAAACACGTTTTAAACATTTGTTTAAAACAATTTGTTTTAAACTTGCTAACCCTGGTTTTAATGTTATGTCATGTCCACCGTCTTGGACTTAAAAATAAATGCCATTTTTGCAATCAACGTCCCAAAAAAACCTCAATAACCCCATATCGGTTTTTAGGCTTATTTACCATATTTCACCCCCTAAGGGGTTGATTTTCGGAAAATCACGAAATACGTGTTTGCTTATTTGTTTTTAAGAGTACCTACTCCTACGAAGTTTCAAATTGAAATGTCTAATATTATTTTTCCATACAAAAATGGAACCCCCATTTAACGCCTTTAGGGGTTGAATTTCGAAATACCCTCCCTTATTCCTTGTATACATCATAAAGGGAACCTCTGTGCAAAGTTTCAGCTTTCTAGGGTTTGGACTGGGCGTTGATGAGTCAGTGAGTCAGGACTTTTGTTTATATATATATAAGATTGTCTAAATCTGTAATCGTAGAAAAAGTACCTATAGTATGTAACAGATTATATAAATACGTCTAGACTCTCATTTAGTTATTTAACACTCGCTTGGCTATTCTCTGCTTGTGCCTAAAAAACTCGTGGCCAGAGTGACGTTTATAAAACTTGTTACATAATATACTATTTATAGGAAAACTTACCAATATCTATTTCATTCACTGAGAATAGTTTTTTTCCAACCAACTTTTTGAAAAACAATTGAGCGAATGGCTCAGCGAGCAAATGCTCCCCTCTTAGGCGGCCGGCCCAGGTTCGATTCCCGGCGGACTCTAAAGACGGATTTTAAAAATCGTACGCTCTCTGGCTACCACGCTAACACCTGTGGTAGTCGTTAACCCCTAACAAGGGAACTCTTCCTCGATTTTGACGGACAAGGCTAGCCACCTACCCGACTTTCGAGTTAAGAGGGCTCATAGAACTACAACTGTGTGGAGTAAACAGACTACTGGCCTAATGTAAGAGGAAGAGGTAGAATAACTTTTTGAACAGCAAGTAAAAGCATGCACCAATTGTTACAATAAAAATTATAATACGAATTATATGTTAATCACCAAAAACTTAAGCATTTTAAATTATTTCTTTAATACTTACATAATACACATTATTTTATTAAAAATGCCAAGTCGTGAAACTAATACATGATTTCTTATTTTAGTTTATTCGCACACATTTTTCACCTTGGTTAATCCAATGAATAATATTTCAAAACAAAGATATTTATTGAAACACCGTTATAATATAAATGGGGACAACGTTTATTTTTATTGTCCCATAATTGAGAAGCACAATATTTTAAATATGTGCCGTGATACTAACAGCCATTAGTCACCCAATAATACTCTATTGTGATAAAGAGTGTTAAGTACTATGCAGTCCATTATATCTAGAAAGGCTTGTAAGTGATATCTGAGAGGGGAGAATCTGGCGACGCACATAAGTTATAAATCGACCCCTGCTACCACAAACCCTCCAGAGACGGAATTCGAATTATACTTTTAGCCGCCTTTAGTCAACAAGGAAATCTAATTGGGTGCCAATAATGTTTTTGTCATCGGAAGCTTTTAATAGATTACTTTATTTAAGATTGTAGATAAATTAATATCTAATACTAAATTTAAATTTAAAAATGTTATTCATGGCAGACAGCAGGTACCTACATATGCAAGGTGTCCAAGATAACAGACTTAGGGATGAAAGTCTTGTTAACAGTAAAAGAGACAAATAGAAGAAATGTGCAATTTCTCAAGAGCTACTGCAATCCACGTCCAAATTTTAGAATTTTTGTGTCAGTTTCATTACAAACTAAAAAAAAGCAGATCTTTGCTTTTAATTCTTTGTATTAGTAATTCATTTATTATTCACTACAGAAACACAGTTTTAATATCATTAAGGAACTTTTTTAGGGAGATTGCGAATCTGAATTCAAATACTTCATCCGTATGTAGGGTTTTGAGATATTTACATTAATTTTTTATATGGAAATAAAATGTGGTCTTAACATCATTCGATAGAAGCATTTTTTTCTTTACAATGCTACAATATTTGATAGGTTTATTTTTATTAATAACGGAGTTACGAGTGAAAAGCTGCTTTGACGTAGTTGGTTATAGCAAAATATTGTACAAAACAGAATACAAACGAAAAAAGTGCTTACATCAATTTTCTTATGCTATTATGATGGTTGTATAATTTCGTAGTTTGTACTTTTAATTTGAACTAACATTAAATGTTGCACGTTTTCATACTTTTTGTCATTTACTACTATACTGAATAATAAGAATAAGATGCCTTAAATACTTGGACCATGGGATGCTTACTAAGATACAGGCTTAGCGTTGTATTTTGAATGATACGGTGACGACAGGAAGAAATAAGCCCGATCGGTGACGGATGAAAAGGTTACAGATGCAGGCAGACAGGCACAACACGCAAAAGCTACAGTCGTTTTTAGCGTACAGTTAAGTAAAAGGTAATTACTAATTCTTTTTAGCCTTGGCACCTCAAGTAAGCATACATATTTTTATAGTATTGACTTTACTATGTAAGCCAATATTATAATAATATCTAATAGACATTTAGTAGTCTAAATTATTCCTATCCATTCACTTCAAAATCCTTTAAATAAAATATTTGCCTTAATATTTTAATTTATTTCTTTGACTTGAGCTCAGGTTATAACAAACATCTTATCTCAGGTGGGTACTTGCATTCGAAAATTTTATCAAAATAATTGTACAAAATGTTTGGTTATTGGCAAGTTATTTCAGAATGATTTTAAATCTTTCAACTGTCACTGTCAACTTACTAATATGACACTTAGCTGAATTTATATTTAATTAACACAAATCAGTTCCAATATGTTGAAAAGAGTAAGTTTTTTGTAGGTAATTCATTATTCCACTGTTAATACTAATTAATGTTTATTAATTACATATACCTGGTTATCTTCCCCTTTTAAAATGGATCCAATTCTCCTGTAGAAAACAGTACAAATATAATCAAGCTATTTTGTCACATGTGTTTGAATCTTCAACCAGGAATCCCACTTCAATTAGAATCCCAAGTGGTACAATGAACCAAACACCGCCAAAGTGTCATGCTACAACTCCAACAGCCATCCAGCTCTCCTAGATGGTAGATCCTTTATTATATACAACTGTAAATCCACGGAAAGGGACGTTTAGTCGCGCACCTTTAGGCGCGCATTATTAGGCGCGATCTTTTAGGCGCGAAGCTTTTAGACGCGGACGCTATTAGGCGCCTGGACGTTTAGGCGCCCCAACTTTAGGCGCGGGGACAGTTAGGCGCCACATGAAAGAAATTCACATTATTCTTGATTTTAACATTTTTTGTTAGGTAATTATTGCAGTCATTAATGTTGAAGAAAATTTCAAACCTTCATAAACAATATATATTCAGCTTTTTACGAGCCTTCTTCAGTGTGTTCAGTGTTCAGTGTAAAGTTGTACAAATTTATATATTGAATTTACATTTTATCGATTATGAACAAAAAGTTATTTACATTTTGTATATGGATAGTTTAACGTAGTGAAATTCTATGGTGTGTATAATTTTACCACGTTAAACTACCCATATACAAAATGTAAATAACTCATTTTTTATAATTGATACAATGTAAATTAAATATGTAAATTTGTAAAACTTTAACACTGAAGAAGGCTTGTAAAAGCGCCAAATACATATTGGTTATGAAGGTTTGAATTTTTCTTCAACATTAATTACTGCAATAATTACCTAACAACTAGTTTCAAAATCAAAAATAATGTGAATTTCTTTCCTGTAGCGCCTAAGTGTCCCCGCGCCTAAAGTTGCGGCGCCTAAACGTTCAGGCGCCTAATAGCGTCCGCGTCTAAAGCGCTCGCGCCTAAAAGTGCGCGTCTAAAGATGGGCGCCTAAAGAATCGAGCCTAAACGTCCTAGACCGGTAAATCCAAGATGTAATCCCCTTTACAGCAACCAACATGGTATCCAATCCTTCTATTCCATTCCATCATCACCGACCCAAATGATGAATTTGTGACAGCAAGCCCAATGAAAATCTAATTCACAGATGTCGTCATCTCAATTGTGACCCGCACGAACTCGAACCAGAAATCCCCGTTCCAGGTTATAATTAATCCATTAATAAGTATATGCCAGCATACTCATTCAAATTTTTACAGGTATCTGCGTATTTACAGAAATCCATATCACAGCTCCTCCAGTGAAACTAGTTAGTACGGACACATCTCACCAATTCCAATATTCATAGTTCTTCCTTTATTAACTAATTAGTCCCCTTCTTCTTGTTAATATAGTCTCAGTTTTAAATTATCAATTATTCCATTTATTATTAATTAATTTTGTCCTTTGAACCCTTATATATATGTATATATATCACAACATTAATAAACTTTGATTATAAAAGGGTTTATTTTATAACTTTTCTTAATACAAAGGAATTATGTCTACATTTTTTAGAATCGAAATCAGTTGTTATGCTATAATAAATTTTACTATAGCAATCTTCAATTTTTAACATAATGTTTTAAACTAACATCCTGGATTACTTTTTACTACATACAGTACATTTCCTTAATGAATCTGACAAATTCGAAGTAACTTATTTAAATATTAATTTAGCTTATGAATTTCATATTGTTTCAGACTACCTTATAGTTTGTTCTAATTATTTACCTTTTAATTATAAACTGCTCTCTGTTAACTTCAATAACCATTTATTATTAATCCAAAATTAATAATTTTAATTAATTTACTTTTTAGAACATTATTTTGTATAACTATTCTGTTTTAATTTTTGATCGATTTCACCCTTGTACTTTTAATAATTAGATAGTTTTTCTATCCAAAATAACTTCCTATCTAGTAATTTATATTTTTAACAATAGATCGGCAGTCCTGGTTTGCAACGATCACAATATATTTAATACATTTGTCTGCGTGCGGTTCAAAGCGAAATTTTTAAAGGCACTTGATGACGTACGCTTTGTACACCTCATGTTCTAGGGAAATGATTATGGTAACCAGACGATTATTGACTTCACTTAATTGGAAATCATCAAAAGTTGAACCAGAGACCTCTCGAATAGAAGTCACCATTGGGGCACTCGTATTCTTTTGTTCCTGTTTGTTTCCTTGAATATTTTTCCAAGGCCTACTATGTAAAAGCAGCTTTTCACTTATAATTCTGTTTCATCGGCATTTCTTAACATTATCTGGATGCGACCAAAGTTAAACAGATAACCTACGTATTACGGAATTTTTATTTACATTGATTATAAAAACTAATTTTAATTATAAAAATCGCAGTAAATGTGTTTGTTTATCTACCTATAATAATATGCTGAATGTCAAAATGCAACAATAGCAAATCTGAACATTTTTACGGTTGTGGTACGTACCTATCTGGTAATTTTGCATTTTCACTCTTGAAAATTTTACTTTGGTACCTACTAATAGTAAATTTAGTTTAGATGTTTGTGTTCGTCCTTAAAGCGTAATTTTCAGTTTATTTCAAGTTAATGTAAATGCATTTATTAAACACAAATCGTTTTTTATATAGTTCCAAAAATGGAGTAAAATAATATTATTTATTATTGGAAAATTAGCATGAGATTAATTACGTGAAAAGTAAATGGAACATGAACTCAATTTATTGTAGGTAATTCGCCAGATTTTCTGGGATATAGTATCGATATATATATAATTGCAACCCTGTGCCAATAACGAAGGGTGAGATGATGCCAACTTATAATATCACCGTCCTCCCATGGAAAAGCTAAAAGTAATTGAAAAATATGCCACAGATCAGTGCACGTATTTTTTATCATCATATTTAATACACCCAATACAGTTTAAATTTTACCATGAATAAAAAAATACATAATCACGTATAATTATTTCGCCTTTTGACATACAAGTGTCAATCCATCGATTAGTTCTAAACCCAAAAAGTTTTGGATTGTAGGGATAAAACGTTGATTAATGGCTGGAACGGATACATCTGTAATCCGACGACAGCTATTAACAACAGCCAGCAAAAGAGTGTTTCATTGGGTTCGGTTAAGTTTGGCCGGCGAAGCCCTATCAATTACAAACAGTTTAAGAACACAATTGATAATCCGGTGTTTGTCGACAGCCTTCTGCTTCTTTGTACCTGCCTGGACGGACCCCACACACAGAACTTCAGAAATCTCTATTTTCGGCTGCCTCAATACCAGTAGCGCTGTAAAGCTCTTATTGTTGGTTGTGTCCCAAATTATTTGAGTGATAGATATGTAGTTTTAACACTATTGTAGTTCTGAAACTTTTTTCCCATATACATTTCAATTATTTAATATTGTAATCATTATAAATACAAAATATTATCGGAAATTTCACTTTAACATCGTGTTTCGTAATAAAATATCCACCCGTTATACCTATAAGGATTTACCAGGATGAAAAAACTAGAAATGGATCTTAATCGTAATACAAAGGCGGTCTGTTTGTATTTTCTAAGTGAACACACAAAAGGCTGCAAAATGTCTCCATATAAGAATCCTTTTTGCAACCTTTTTTAACGAGATTATTTCTTAGGCAACTTTAAGACCTTTTATATGGTTTATGTTTGGGTTTAGAAACTCTGAATGCATTTTATTACAGAATGCTCGAGCTTATTAGAAATTTTCCCATAAGAAATATTCTCTGTTTACATTAATATTTTTTAATAGTTAAACAACGCTGATTTTTGTTAATGTAACGATAGTCATTATTAATTCTGGCTGCCAAACATGTATCGAAAAATTGTTCGACAACGCTCAAAGTTCACCACCTAAATGTATACAAAGAGATCCGCGGTGGTGCTTGGGGCAGATTTCAATCAGATATTTTTTCCAACAAATAATACTTAGAGTGTAGATTAATTACTTTAGATTGTACTTTGTATTAGAAACAAGAGATGAGTGTGCTTTTAGTTTTCTAGTTAAATACACTTAATAGTATACTATGTTATCGCATTTCATAAGAAATGTAAAATATTAAACTTTTACATAAAAGTGACACTAAATGTCAAACCATAACCAAGCTGAGCAGAACTCGTTTATATGTACAGGGTCCGGCAGAATACCGTATCCATTTTCAAAGTTAATTCATTTCATAATATAATGCTATATAAATTCAAATCAAGTCGCCATGCTTTCGCGATAATTTTTTTAACCCCATTTATTGAACAATCTGTCTACATAAGACAATAAGTTCGTGTTATGACAATTTAAATTAATTGGAAATTTAAGAAAGTTGTCAAAGTGTTTGCGAGAAATGTCAGTTGAGCTGTGAATATAGAGCATTGGTCAAATATTCAACGTTCTTTTGCGGTTGAAGCTTATTTTAAAAATAACAATTCTGTTGTAACCACCCAGCGTTTATTTTGTCGTTACTTTCATTTAAATCCACGAGATGCAGTTCCTAGTCGAATAACAATTAAAAAGTGGGTACACAAGTTTCGCACTACTGCCTCATGTGCCAAAGAAAAAGCAAAAAGAACAAACTCGTTCTGTACGCATACTGGAAAATGCTGAAAGGGTAAGAGCAGCTTCAAGAGTGCCAGCAGCGAGAAGGAGGTCACTTGACTGATGTAATGTTTAAAAAATAAAATTTCCGTGTTTTCTGAAGAACCTTTTGTTTGATTTTTGAATAAAAATTTAGCCGTTAACAAAAACAACTCAATTTAAAATGGATACTTCACTCTGCCGGACCTTGTACTAAAGCACAATAAGCACCTCCAGTTGATGTTATGCGTTTGGCAGTACTGAAGTGTGTTGTTGGTGACACTGTAAATCTAGGTATGTCAAATTCGAGGTTAGAAGGTTAGGTTTTGCGTCAGTCTGTGTCAAAACTGATGGAAACCCTAACCTGCTAACCTCGAATTTGACTAGACTTACAGTGTCACCAACAATACACTTAAGTACTGCCAAATATAAAACGAATTGCCGTTGCTATCCAGAAAAGTGTTGCTAATGCAGAAATGTACCACATTTCTAAACGATTTTGAATGTAGAAATGTAGTAGATTGCCAAATGAAATGCGATAAACACACTTATTAAACGTCCAATGCTGTTTTATATATTGTTATATTCTTTTTAATTTTTCTAAAATCCAGTTTCTTTATCGATTTATCTGTTAACTATCCTTTGAATAGCTAATAAAATATAAACATTATAACTGTATGACATTCAACAACTTTTTACATTTATTTTATAACAACATTTTAAATATTTTTCTATAAGTATTATTTGTCAGTGCAAAACAAATAGGTTAGGTAATCTAATACAGTCAAAAATGACTTTAATCAAGCCATATATAAAGCCACAGATAAAGGAGCTAGATGCCAACTCGCAGTGGAATATATAAAAAAAAGAGATAGAAGGCCGACAACGATGCACGAGAACAGACATAAACATAGAGGAGAGAAAGACTTTGAGAGTACATTTACAGAAAAGGACGAAGAAGAATCTGACATATTAAGAACAGAAGTTGAAGATGCTTTAAGGAAACTAAAAACCAAGAAATCACCTGGATGTGACCGAATCAAGGCAGAATCATCAAAGTAAATAGGCTCAGACGGAAGAGACATATTGTGGAATATTTGAATTAAAGTTTGAAAGACGGAAAAATGGCTTTGAGAAAGTCGATGTTTGTACCTATACACAAACAAGCAACAACAAGAAAGTGCGAGAACTATAGAACTATTGCGCTAATTTCCCAAGCTAGTAAAGTACCCTTACATATACTAGACAAACGGCAGAAGAATTATCTTCATAGGTAAGTCCCAACGGATCCCGCCAGCTTCGTCCAAGGTAAAGGAACAATGGATCAGATATTTAACGTAAGGCAACTAATAGAAAAGTCGATAGAATTTAACACACCTACAGTTATATGCTTCATAGACTATAGCAAAGCCCTTGCTTGCGTAAGATGGAGAGCCCTATGAGAAGTGATAAAAGAAAGGGGCGTACCTATACATCACATAAAAACAATAAAAAGTCTACCGGGTGATCATGAATGGTTGTGATATTTTTTTCGAAGGTTGGTAATGTTTTCAAATACTTTAGCAGACCTGATACTTAAAACAACACATTGGCGTGCGAAATATAAACAAAACGTCGTTTTAACATTTATTTGTGCGCACGCCTATTTAATGTCAATTGACGTACGGAGAAAATTTACAGCAGAGTAACCAACATTAACAGTGCCAACCTAAAAAAAATCACAACCATTTATGATCACCCGGTATGTGAAAAACGAAAACATTATAAAGATTGGAAATTAAACGTCAGGATCCTTCAAATGCGAAGAAAGTGTACTTTCACCAAGATTTTTTAAATCTATGGTGAAAGCATCACACGCAGAACAACAGAAAATTGGCAAGTAGGAGTGTCCATCGGGGGCATGAAAACTAATAATAATCTTAGATATGCCGATGACACCACTTTGATCGCAAAAGACGAACAAGAAATGGAACATCTACTACAACGGCTGACAGAAGAAAGAAGAACACTAGGGTTGGCAATTAATCTAAACAAAATAAAACTGATGATCATAGCTAGAGCAAACAAAGTACAACACGTAAACAACTTACCGAACATCAAAAGACATGATAACTTCATATATCTAGTCAAAATGACGCATACAAATGGGGAGAGCATCAATGATCAATTTAACAAAAACACAGGCGAATAGGCAGATATCGCGAAACACAAAGACACACTTGCTAAAACCGTTTCTTTTCTCAATTTTCCTATGTGGCGTCGAAAGCAAAGCTGAACTATAAAAGAAGCAGACAGGAAAAGGATCGATTCCAACTTATATACTAAGGGAGCACTGCGGCCTGCCGAACTTAAAATCTTAAGTACACACGTCACCAGCACCGTAAAACTAGTTATTCCATGAAATTGACCCCACACAAAATTCTTAAACAATCGCCATTTTCGGCGACATTAATAGCGTGTCTTTCAGACTGATCCTTTCTGAGGTCAAGTGGAAATCTACCTCATGCAAACTTTCATGAAGAGGATCCAGGGTAGCAACCGGACAGAGCCGACGTGTATAGTGAGTTGCTGCCCGTTTACCACAGGAAATTCTATGCACTAGTACTAATTAAGATTTATTTTGTATTTAGTTATAAACATTATACGATTTATTTATAATCTGTTTATTCATGTATTTATACATTTGAGTGGTAACGAATCCATGGACATCTGAGCATACCCAAAAGTAAAGTAATTAATAAAAATTTCCCAAAAAATTCATAAGATCATTACATTGGCAAGTAGATTAATTCGCAAAAAATACGCTCTCAGGGGGAATTAAACTTCTAGTCAGACACCTTAACCACTCGGCTAGAAACGCTACGCAGCACACACGTTTATCGTAGTATTATGAAGTGGAGGGGACGACGTAAGGTAGTAAACAGGATCGAGCATTATCATTGTTATATAGATTATGCACGCTGGTGGCCTGCACAACAGTTTTAACAAGAGATTAAAATGCATACCGTATGGTCTTTAAGGTGCCCTGGAGTTTTCTCTGTAAGATCAAGTAAAAAATCTTACTTACAGTACTTGATCCATAGCTTCTGAGGACTTAAATAACTAAGTTATAAACGCGTTTACCACTATTATTGCTGAAATGTTATACAATCTTAAACATAAGTATGTTACACGTTTAGAGGCTTGTTAATTTCCAAGTAGAAATAAATGTTAACAATTAGTAGAACTATGAAAAATCTGCTATTTAGACTAACAATGTATAGTAATATTTCAAACTAATTTTGCAAAAAACTCAACTCCAGCAGAGTTCATAATCTAATATTTTCATTGTTGAATCTTGAAACTTATATGTGGTATTTTTAGATTTAGGTAATTTCAGTTAACTAAGGTTTTCCATTTGTACATATAAAATTTGAAGAGCATTTAATGTGAAGTGGCGTAATTCAAATATAAGTCTTTTTGATTTTGATAAAGTATAATGAAATGGAGAAAGATCTCATATGTCTCTGGATATCATAATATATGCTCAAAGTAATATAGTTTTCTTGCGTTAATGGCAATTTCTTGTCTCTATCCATTATGATTCTTTTCGCCATCTCTTAATTCATTCGTAACGTTTGTTTATAACATCACACCTCAAAAATATAAATTGTAAAGTTCTTTTACCTTTCTTCCAATAATGCAATGATTTTTATTTTGAGACCAGTTAAGTTGTAGATTTTGTGTCCAAGACTTCTTTCGCCAGGGAAAGATTTACCAATATATTCATTCTATCTAGATAGCATCCAATATGGTATTTCCCTTTATGTAGATTTAAAATGTGGCATCTACAACCTCCCAATTATCAATAATTATAAACTGAAGTTAATAAGAATACGAACAAACTAATTAAAACAGCTGATAGAACTCAACCCCCTTGGGCATGTAATTCGTTTTTAGTAGAATAAGAAATTGAATTGCGGGTATTTAAAAGTTCAATTTTTAAAACAGCGTGTGTAAAATGTGCACCTCGGGTATTATGGTGTTTGTGTAGCTTTTATTTTAGCCGGGTAGTTTTGTCTTCAGGTGTTACAGCTGGATTTGCTCGTGTCTGATCCTGGCAACGCTGTACACGGGAGTTTGCTAAGCTCTCTCGCTTTGAAGGCGCATATAGAACAACCCATCTCAGTAATTGCTTTATGCGGGACGCGTTCGCAAGATGCAAAATTCCTTCTTTAGTCAGATTTTTAGGAAATTAAATCGAGAATTTTATCTCTTTCGCTCTGCTTTCTTCTTCACCCTTTAATATTCGGAGATTGGTTTGTTCTTCTTGGAAAAGTATTTAGTGGGAATGATATTTTATTTTACCTTCTTTTAATCAGAAAAAGTGTAAGGAAAATTACATTTATAAAATCTCTAAACGTCTTAAACTCTTGAAACAACAATATACTTAATGCAACTGGAACTTCTGAAAATAGTACATTTAACCAAAGACGTTAAACGTCTCTTCTTATAGCACCTTAGTATCTGTTATATTATCTCTACTATTGCAATCACATTATACTGAACTGTACAAAATCATATAGCCATTAAAAACAAAAAATAACAATTTTAAATACAATGTTTACTGTTAGATTTCTAAAATTCCTAATATTTAAAACAGCGAAATCGAAAACAATGCATATTGTTAAAAACAAAATATTTACGAGAAGAAAACAATACATACGTAGGTAATAATAATAAATTTTATTCGATAACTCAAGTATATAATACAATTTATAACTTAACTACCCAAAAATGGAACCGAAAGAAGAACTTCACCTTGAATATAATAGAAAGCAGAACTTAAAAAATGAGGCCTAATTAATGTTTAATTAGTGGTGACATAATATGTATTTATTAACATACGCACATATTAACAAAATTAAATAAAATGAAAACCAGTAGACAATGGATGTGCAAGACACAATATAACGAAAATCTAAACATCAAATTACATTAAGACGATCTTTGAGTTTGAAGTAAATACTTGAAGAAAGTGGATTTAAATTTATGCAAAGGTAACTTTTTATGAGAAACTTTTGTTTAAATATTTTTACAATATTGTAATAAATCTTGTTTCAAAAAGGAATTTATTATAAAGATAAGGTGAAATTATTTCCGAAGCATTGTGTACTCTAAATTCCTTTAATGTCATCAAAATCTAAACATGAATCATACATTGCCAAGCGAAACGTAAAATGGGAAAGAACAAGAGATTCACAGAGAATTATTTTGACTGCTTTATTGAGGTATGACCTGTGTGAATAAAGTATTCTAAGATTGCCGTATGCAATTTGAATGTTTTTGGAAATTTGTTGTTTATATCTAAAACTATTGACTCAAATGTTTTGTTTCACTAATAACAGGTTTTAATTTATTATTTGTGTGAAGACTATGTTACTCTTAATATTCAATTCATTTCTATTTTCAAACATTATAGAACAATATTTTCCAGGATTTCGTATTAAAGCATGATGTGTTGCATTTGCTAATAAATTATGATCACTATAGCAGCAACTGCATTATCGAAATTTTCCTGTGGAAAACAGTAATGGACCTGAATATCGTCTACGTACACATGCAATTTACAGGTTTCAATATAATTATGTAGCCTGACAGAAGAAATGACATACAACAAGGGCCCAAGATTAGATCCTTGTGCAACACCTCTTCGAACAAATCGAACAGTAGACTCATAAGCGGATCAATAGACTTCCTAGGAGGGGGGGGGGGGGGGTCAAATGATTTTTCTAGATTGAACAGTAAAGCTAAACTAATAGTTTAGGTAGGTCTGGTAAAAGGTAAAAAATAAACATCTATTTTTCAGAACAATATATATTTTATTTTTTTTCGATTTCAACAAATAAAACTCAAGTTAAAATAACATTATATTTAGTTTTGATTGTACTTGGTGGCTCAAAAAAGTGTGGCAAATCAAACTTACTTTTTTTAAATGGAATGTCCTATATTTAGGTAACTTGAAAGTTTTGCATTGAAATACTAATCATTTTGATATCGAGTTACATGGGTTTAACGTCAACTGTTTTGGATATATTAATAATTTTCTGCAAAAAATGCTTAATTTAAGGCGGCTGCTATAACAGAAAACAATTGCATGAAGAAAAACGTAAAATTATGCTTGCCGTGAACTACATTTCGAGTGGAAAATGGTGGTTCTGGGTATTACTGACAGACACGGTATATTCAGAACCACTATTTGCTCAACATTTGCAAATTTAATTATTTTAATTCTTTTCAAATGGAAGGTCCTATGTATTTTTTGAAAAGTTCTTTTTTTCCCAGCCGGTTAGAATAGTAGGCATTGCTCACATCATCTGAGGTAAGAAAGTTCGTTTTTCTCACCTAGGTAAGAAAGTAAATCATGCAATTTTTATGAAGAAACTGTACCGCATGTTAGCTGACTGCTGACGCGTGCTGATTCTGACAGCTGACATATTGATAGTTGACGGATAATTGACTTTATGACTTGTGTTACAGTCTGTTTATACGAGGAATTAAGAATGCATTCTGTGAGTGTTCACATTTCACATCCTTTTGATGCAGGTAAGTACGAAACCGTAAGTGGCCCCGTAAGTGGCCCTTCATTCGAAGGAATTAAATTAACATCTCGCGCATGCGTACTCACGACAGGAGAGGCTAAAAATCACTGTGCGCGCCCGCGCTTTTTTTTAATCCAACCAAAACTGCTTTGACAGTTTGACCTCAGTGAACATAACCTCAAAAAGTATAAAGAGTAAAGCGATTTTTTAACGACAAAATTTTGAGAACAGCATAAAATCGGAAAACATTCTGCATATTTTGCAGGATATTGTCACCTTTAACAACTTAAACAGTTTGCTGAATTATTTTTATTGTGTCAAATTTTGCTCCACTGAGGCCGGCTGGGAAAAAAATAGTATTCAAACTTCGTTAAGAAAGTGCTCTTGCATACCTTGCGCAATTACAAACCTCGCCTTCGGCTCGGTTTATAAACTTTGCGCTCGGTATGCAAGACTGCACTTTCTTACCTTGGTTTGAAATATACTATTAATGAGCTGTCTTTTGATATGTTATTTCATACCTCTAAAACCAACTGTTTTTCCGATATGCGTGTTTGAACATAAAAAATAAATTTAAGCCACTTAAGATGCTTCATTTGAGGAAAACCCGACCAAAAACTCCATTTTCATATGCCAAGTGTATTTATTCAAATAAAATAAAAATGCCTTTTAAATACTCTCCCATGTAAATTTTTTCCGAGAAAGGAAATACGCACGTTTTCCACGGTCGATCCTTGGAAAACGTGCCTATTTCTTTTACGATAAAGGTTCTCCAATAATTATTTTTTCTTTAAATCAGAAAGACTCTCAAGAAGTGTATCAGTGCTGCCAAAATAAGCTCCGATGTCGTTTCACAAACTTCCGATCTTCCTATTATTAGCAGCGGCTTCAGTTCCTGTGGAATTTGTTGAGAAATCATCTGCTTTCTCTGGATTTTAAAATTGTCCTGATTGAAATGAAGGGCAGCGGTTTTTGTATAAAGACGTCTAATATGTTTTTTGTTTTTAGAAGGTGGTGCATTCTAAAAAATTCAATAAAACAAAGTGAATACATTTTAAATAACTATTAATAAAACCAGTTAGAAAATGCCTTAGTTTATGTACCTAATGCATGGGATTTTTCACAAAAGTTGCACAAAATCGCATTTCCTTACAAGAATTTTTCTAATTTTGATAAAGTCGGTTTTAAACCTTAAATGAAATTATACTATAAATCAAGTAGGTATGACACATCGACTTTTTCTAATTTTGGCAGATAAAGTGTAACTTCAAAACTGAGTGAAGTATCGAAACGTCTCACTTTTCGCAACTAGTTATAAAAAGTAGAATGCTTCACAAACAGTTGAGAAATAGCTATTTATGAATCAAGTTGTAAAATGAAAGTGATTTTCACATTAGACGTGAAGTTGTTTGTGAAAAAACACTAATTTTGCAACGTGTTGCATGTTAATTTTTATAGTAAATAAATTTACTTAAATCTCCAAAGTTGTTCTAAATTTTCATATTAGTGAATATGCAGGACCGCGCCAGCATCAATGGCCGCCTGTGTGTAGAGCTAAATTTGCCGCCCCAAAATTTACATTTTTGTTGTAAAATATAAATTTTATGTAGTACATACCTAGTTTAACTGTAACAAATCAAATTAATTTAAGTGAAAAACAAAAATTTTAAAAAAGTTTTATTAACAATAAAATTTACAAAAAAAAATAATGGAATAAAATTAATAAAAAAACAACAAAATTTTAGAAAATTATAAAAAAGCAACTTTCCTAGATTTTTTCTCCGCAAATTCTTTAATTACTAATTCTAAATCGATGGAATCCATCGTGTCGCTTTCTATTGCTATTATAGACAGATTATTTAATCTGTTTTGTGACATTGTGGATCGCATATAATTTTTAATAATTTTTAGTTTGGAGAAAGATCTCTCACCAGACGCAACTGAAACTGGTAAAGTGAGTAATATTCTAAGAGCTATTGACATATTTGGAAATGATGCTATGAGCTGATTTTCAAAAATATATTCAAGAATGGACTGTGGCTCTAACTGATGCTTTTCAGCTGAAGTAGGTTTAAGATGTAATTTTAAAGATTTTATCTCTTCAAATAATTCTATTCCATCTACATCTGATTCCTTTCTAGAATCATCAGTTAGATGAAGATGTAAATCTTTACAACATTGTAATAGCTCGTTTTCCGTTAAATCAAACATATTATAGAGAAATCCAAACATAGTATCATATCTTGTTATTCCCTCGAATCTGTCTCTTAAAGACGATTAAGTTTGATCTAATATATTAAAATAAACGTTAACTTTATAATAATTTTTTGGATCAATAATTGGTTCATCATTGTGTTGATAATCAAATTGTCTGGGTTTTCTTCGTGGTCTAACAGACTGAACAGCAGGGAAATTAGGTTCAATAACGAGTTTATCCGCAAGTGTATTAGCGTCAGTAAGAACATTATTGAATTCTTCATCTGATCGAAGAGCTAAGAAAAAATCTAACAAATTTTTAAAATGCTCTAAGCAAGTTTTTATATTTATAGTAGGATTTTGCATCATCGTGCTCAAAACATTAATTTTGATTAAAATATTGTACCAAATAATTGTTGAGCACAAAAATTTGTAACTCTGAATTTTTAATGCCAAAGCTTTGGCTTGATGTGAAGCACTGTGGTCATGTACGGATAAACGATCTTCAATTACTTCTACCAATGCATCATATATTTGCCCAATTTGGTAACGCAGGCGCTTCACAGCGTCTATTCTACTAGACCACCGTGTATCACTAAGTGGTTTTAAATTTAAACTTGTTGTGTGTTTTTTCAGAATTGACCATCTTTTTACCGACGCAGAAAAAAAAACAAATAATTCTTGAACTATATTAAAATAACCAGAAGTCTCAAAAGAAACTTTAGCAGCATCGTTCACTACTAAATTTAATGTATGGGCTGTGCACGGCACAAAAAATGCTCGCGGATTTATTTCTAAAATTTTTTTTGCAAACCATTATGTTTGCCGCGCATATTTGCCCCATTATCGTACCCTTGGCCACGCATGTCGTAAATATTTAAATTCAACTTTGAAAGTTAATTCATTAAAAATTCACTTAAACCCACTCCAGTTGAATCATTAATAGGACAAAATTCTATAAAATGCTGGCGTATTTCAATTTTTTTTGAGGACTCATTCAACATTGTAAATCTAAAAATTATAGTCATTTGTTCGATATGACTAATATCCGGTGTACAGTCAAGAATGATAGAATAGTATTTACATTTTCTAATTAAATCCAAAATATTATTTCTAATTTTGTTACCAATGACATCTATTATTTCATTCTGAATTTTGTCCCCTAAATAATTTACCATTCGTGTTTCATTTTTTTGTGACTTTTGAGTCCGAAGCACATGTTCTGACATAACAGAATCAAATTTTGAGATCATCTCAACAGCTTTTAAAAAATTACCGTTATTGCTTTCAAATAATTTATTAGATTGCCCGCGTAAAGCAAGACACTGTCGTGACAAATATTGTATTATTAAAATTATTCTCTCAATCACAGCATGCCAGTGCTCTGCTTCTGCATTCAACAAACGTAGTTGCGTCTGGTTTACAGTTTGTTCTTTTGATAACAATTTTATAAGTTCTAACTGATTTTTAACATTTGCATTGTGAGTATCACTTTTTTCGTGCCTTGAAATCAATAGTGACAAATGCTGCCAGTCAGAAACACCTTCCTTTTGCGAAAAATTGTTTTTAATTTTGCCAAATATTGTACAACAAAAGCAATAAACTGCATTATTTTTTATTGAATAAACTAACCACTGTCTATTAATTTCTTCTCCATTTGAAAGAGAACGGTAGAAATATTTTTTCGAAAACTTTCGACCATTTTCATTAGTTGGGAAATTAAATTGCGTTACCTGAACAGGCCCTCTTTCTACTAAAATTTTTGTTAATGTTGTTGATATTATCTCAGGCCACTCTCTAGGATCATCTGAGGTTGCTGTGTTCTGCTGCGACTGCTGTGAATCTGATGAGCAGCCAAATTTCTTTAGTTCAGAAAGCCTTGATGAGGATGACGTGCTGGCTTCTTCAGCGTCACCAACTTCTCTTCTCTCTGGTTTTGGAGACTCCGAGTCAGATGAAGTCACATTCTCTTCCCAGATTCGGAATCTTCCCTCATAATTTCCATTTCGACTTCTTGGACGCACGGCTCATTAAGTGGCCCGGAAAGAGAACTAGAGCTTGATTCTAATGCTTCCGCTGACACATTTTCTGGCTTCAAATATTTTTCTAAAGTATTGGCCAGTTTTTTCTTTTCTTCTTTTTTTTGTAGACTTTGTTTTCGATACTGAAAACCCGACAGCCTTTTCGTTTTTCTGTTCTAGAAAAATTATAACAATTTTATTACTTAATACAATTTAAGAATATGTAGGTAACTATCTGTGTATTGATTGATATATGATTGATATGTATGTAGGTACTTACCATATTTATAACTTTTCTTCAACTTTCTTCAAAACACAATCACTAACAAAATTAATTTTCTCTACTCGATCTTCTCTGCAGCCAATTCAAAAATTAAATGACCAAATAATTATCATTGCACCCATATTACCACAGCATTAATGTAAGCATCATATAATATTATATTTCTTAAAATCAGCTTTAAACAATTAGGTACTTACCGACAAAAGAGATCGCCGACACCCCGATCAAAAATAATATAAATACCTACTTCATAAAGGCACCCCTTCATAAATACGATATGTTTCACAGTCAATAAAAGCCGCCAGCCGCCAGTTTTCTGAAAAGTCACGTTTTGTTGCTTCTGATAAATATCCGGCTTTTTTGTAATCATTGCATAAAGATGCATGGAAAGCGTTCCTTCAAGTTGGCTTCGTTTAACAATTAGCCGCCACGGAATAAAAACTAACTTTGAGAATTTACATACACAATAATCCATGTAACCATATTATCAGGTGTTCATTTACACAATAAACATTTTTTATACCTATATAGGTACATATTTTTGAACTTCTAAAATTTGTAAAGTAAAAAAATTGTACATTTTTATTTAGTTTTTGTAATTTGTATATAATTTTTAAACCTTTTTGGCCGCCCCTAAATTTGGCTGCCCGTGTGCGGTGCACACATTGCACACTGGCTTGGCGCGGCCCCGTGAATATGAAAACTAATATTACAATGAGTGTCAATATGTGAGACGTTTGGAAACTGCACCCAATTTTGAAAAGTGATACTTTATACCTATGTTAATATTAGAGTAAATGTTATAAAATAAACATTGTTTTACATACGACTACTTACTTACCATGAAAATTGAAATTTTGCAGGATTTGGAGATAATTTAAACTTTGACTAACTAGTTGTACAATTTTAAACAAACAATGAGAACATTACATTACCAAAATTGCAAAATACGTCGGTCACTACACATCAGGTGAAGTTCATTGCTTTGTCTAATGGAGATTGGTAGACACGGGTCTTGGTCACAACGCCCACCCTGGTCACAACGTCCACCACCATAACGCCCATTCTGGTCACAACGTCCACCGTCGCATTTGGTCACAACGTCCACCTTGGACACAACGTCCACCGCCACAACGCCCACTCTGGTCACAACGTCCACCGAGGCCTATTGAGAATAACATTTTACGGCGTTGGTCCTAACGTCCACCCTAGTCACAACGTCCACCGCCATAACGCCCACTCTGGTCACAACGTCCACTTTCAAATTTGATCACAACGTCCACCTTGGACACAACGTCCACCTCCACAACGCCCACTCTTGTCACAACGTCCACCTTCGCATTTGGTCATAACGTCCACCTTGGACACAACGCCCACACAAGTTGGATATTTTGATTATATCCGTTTATCAATCCGAAATTATGTTTAATAGCCTTGCAACAAGTTTAATGCAAATCCGTTTATAAGTAACGGAGATAGAGACATGGCTCTTGTCTCATTGCCACCCGGTATACCTCGTACATCACACATAAACAACAAATAACAGATCAGTGGAAAATTACAGTTACGTATTTCAATTAAGTGTTATATACGGATGGGGCCATAATTATACACGTTGTCCCCAGAAATTTT